>LR565097.1:0-63347 GCA_900536345.3 Caenorhabditis sp. 39 LS-2015
GCGCCATCGCTCTCACATTATAGCATGCAGTTGGTACTGCCGGACGTGTGGTATCGGGTACTGCTGTGTAGCCATCGCTATCACAAAATAGCATGTACTCCGTTCCGCTGTGCAGTGTTGGCTTCTGTTGTGGCGCCATCGCTCTCACACCATAGCACGCAGCCGGTACTCTTTCTGTGCTGAGCCTCTACGTGGCGAAAGAGATCAACTGCCGGATTCCCTCTACATAACTAGTGAGACGGACTCCACTAGGGGATGACGGCAGGCTAAGAAGCACACTGTCTCGTGCCGGTCGTAAGGTGGCGTCCACACTTTATGTTCCCAAGCCGCTTTGTTTGGTTTGGCTAATCACACCAGAGTATCCCAGAGACAAACTAAAGCTGAAATTCCAAGTCCCTCTCTTTGTTCTCCCACTTCTTCGTTGTTCGCGGAAGCCATTTTCTTGAGCGAAGCATCCTCCGCCATAAGATCCTCTTAATTTTTCTCTGGCTCTCCACCATTTTTTCTTTTTTTTATGTCTTTCTCGGTATATACTTCTTGCCAATGAAACGTTTTCCATTGATCCTTCAGTTCTTCCTTATTCATTCCAAACGGTATTTGTCAGTAGCTTTTTTTTTACTTCTCAAGGGTCACCTTGCTTTTCTTAAACTTTTGCTCACTCCAAGGCTACAATAAATTTGTTCTTTTCCCCTTGTTTTTTTGCTGTTTCCACAACTCAATTGTCTTGAGAAAAGACCCGAGAGAAGCATCCACCTTCCCAGCAAAGTAACATCAACAGAGTCAATTGCTTAATTTTATTTTTATTTATTTGAATTTAGGGCACAAAAAAACTTAGGATAGATGTATGATAATAAATAAAATTGAAAAAAAATTAACTCGTCCGCTGCGTAGATTGTTTCCGACAAGGAGACAATGTTCGAGGAGACATGTTGTGCGGAGCAAGATGTTGCCATCAAGTCGACGAGTTTCTTATTCAAATTCCAAGACACCGTCATTCTCGAGAATGTTGAGCAGGAGAAGTTCAATTTGATGCAATGGCTAACGAATATGACGAATTGAAGATCTGGAAAAATAATATGTCAATGAGCAATTTGAAGTATTATAACTCACAATATCAAAAAAAAATCGGATAAATGGAAATGAACATCCGGAGAATCTGAAATGTAACCTCCACTGGAGATTAGGTGGCAGAACTTAAAGGAGGAGGGACTCGAAACAATTACGTTATCTCATATGGAAGTATGGAAACCGATAAAAAGTCCAGATTACAGATTGCCATACGAGCCTCTATATTTTTGCTTAGTTTTCAAAAATATACGATTTTTGAATTTTAGCTTTATTTTGGGGGTCTTCATTTGGGCAAATATTTCATGTTGAAATCAATTTTACAGTTAGAGTTCAATTCTGCAAACCTGAAATGTTGAAAATGTATTTTTTTGAAAATTTCATTGAATTCTAGTTATTTCAATTCTTCTTCATTCCAACTCTTAAGAAATTCCAGAGACAACAAATATAATTCAGTTCCCGCTTTCCTATCTTTTCTCACGATTCGGAAGTTTTTCATTTTTTCTTCTTATTCGTTATAATTTCCCCGAATTTGTACACCAATAAAGGTTGTCTGAAAGCAAAATCAGTATTTGCAGCCAGAATTACAAGAAAATTAAAGAAAAATGACGAAAGCCGCTGAGATTACCCGAAAATTGGAAAAAAATTTGATTGAAAATAATGAATTCCTTTAACTGATAAGAAAAGTTCTTATATTGTTGAACTAGACAATTTGATAGAGTTATTGGAAAACAAACTGCTTAGAAGAGATCACTGTAAAAAAACTCAAAAAACTCAAAAAGAAACTTCTCAAGCCTTGAAAAACACCCGTTTCCTTGAAAATATGCATTGTGCGTGTCCAAATCGCACACTTCCGGTGTGGCCCGACTCATTCAGCTTGGTTCGTTGGGAATTTATGTACCTTTTCTTTCCATTTTCCAACTTTTGATGCCTAATAATACTTCTTCATCTTCTCGATGTGATAAAATGCTAAAGAATTGGAAGAAAAAAATTCCATGTCGGTTTCAGGTGAGTTCTGTCATTTTGACTGCTAATTTAAATGAATGTGATTTATTTCAGGGTCTGAAACTGGAACAAGAAAAGAATTTGATTGAAATCGTAGTTCGTGTCACATTTCTATATTTTGCCCGAAATCCGATTTACACAACGATTATTTGCGGAGTTTTCCTGCTTCATATCGTCTATTCAATTCTCCTGTTTCCCTCGTCATCATGGAACAATCGCAATACACTCTTTGGTTGGTTGACACGCGAAATGATTACTAATTACATATAACGCAATCTGATTTCTTGGTTAGCATGAAATAAAACACGCGAAACCGTCTGCTTACTTTAAACGTTAAACGTCACGATGATAAGCGCTTTTCAGTGAAAGATGCACGTGAAAAAACTTTGACCAGAACAGCAGCGGGAGAGTATTTCGTAACCTTGAGTAAACTTCAGGTGTCTCCTTGATTTCCATGTTCTCTAGTTTCTCCATGGCGGCTGTGACCAAGAATGAGCTTTCCCGCTTTTTTGACTCTTCAATGGATATAAGGAATAACCGAGCGTCATTGCAAAGGTCAATTTCCATTATACCTTCCAAAATAGACCTTGACTGTTCGCTCTTTCAGAACATCGGTCGTCATTTTACAATCAGGTTTCGGCCTCTCCCTCGTTCTACTATCAGCCCAGTTGCACTTCAACCGACACTACTCCCCGTACGATATCGTGTTGGTAGTTCTATGCATCATTGTTACAACACGACTTTCGGTTGTCATCATAATTTGGACAAATTGCGCCTATCGGTTCGCCGAAAAGTTGCATGAGCTCAAAAACTTTCTGGAAAAGTGTAACGGGAGGACTGAATATGAACATTTGGCACTGAAACTTAAGGTGCACACTGAACAATTGATATCAAAAACAATTGATTCTTTAGGATATCATCATGTGTTCGAACACCCTTGATACAAACGTATCTTTATTATTACTTTTGGGTTTGATAATGGCTGTCTATTGTTTACTACTTGTGCTTAAAAACATCATGTCTGTCACTGTATTTATATTCCTAACGTCACCATTTCTGCTGCTGTATTTGGTGTGCTCATATGCAAATGTAAAGGTACTGTAAACCAAACTAAAATCACTAGGAAAATGCTTGCAAGCAAAAAATGTTTCAGTTGGAAAAGTTGAAGACTGCTTCTTTACGACTGTTTGACTTGCAATTTATCACTCCCGCTATAAACTCTCTGGTAGGAAGAGGATGATGTCTTTTTATACAAATTGCAATCAGAAATTCTGCAGGTGAACTATTTTTGGATGGCTCAGAAGATTGAGAAGATGAAAGCGCTAGAAGTCAAGTACCTGTTCATGACAACATATTCCAACATTGCCAAACTTATTTTCTACTTTTTTCTTGTTTACCTAAGTTTTGAACATTGCATAACTTCAGTGTTGCATTGTAGAAACTATTGAATTATATGTACATATGAAACCTTTTTTTGTTGCCAGAGTGCAACTGGCAATAAGAATAACCTTCCGCATTCATACCATGTTCTGTTCTGTTCTGATTGTGAATACAGAGAGGGAAAAGTGCAAAACAGTCGTTGTTGCCGTGGCATTGGGGAGGGTTGGGGCGGAGCCAGTGGTCTAGAAGAAGGAAGACAACCCGTTGATAAGACTCGAGCTCATTCTCATTCGGACGCTCACCGAGCACTCGGTTATGCTCCGATCACTGGGCATCCTTTGCCTTCTGGGCGCTGCCCTTGCAGCTCCTTCTCAATTTGCGAGCAAGGACACTGATCTCGTCACCGACCTTCCCGGACTATCCTTTACCCCCAATTTCAAACAGTACTCGGGATATTTAGATGCATCTCAAGGCAATCACCTTCATTACTGGTGAGTTCATACGTGTTTTCATGAATGTTCTATTCTAAAACATAAACTGAAATTTGGTAAGACTAAACATCAGAAAATCGAAACATCCAGTTGAAATTGTATTGCCCGTTTCTTTTGACTTCCATTTTTCAACTACAATAACTCAAAGAGAATGTATTTTTCTTCCTATTTCCGTCTACCAAAATATCAAAAACATAACAGCCATAACATCAAACTTCTCTTTTATTTTCGTTTTCCAGACTCCATGTTTTACACTGTTAGTGCAGCTTAGCGCCTATTACGTTCATAATCTTAATATAATGCGATAGTGATAATACTGAAACACTAAGAGTACGAAATTGAAGTGGACGGCAAAAATTGATAAATGGGCGCCATGGGTTATCATGATAATACGGCTTGATTCATTATCGGGCATTTCGTCATTTCGTCAGCAAATAAATTGATGATGAGTTGAACTGTTGCACAATGACTATTGCATAAAATCATGTAATTGGGAGAAGATAAAAACTTTTTGGAAAAAGTGGCAACATCAGGTTACAGTCAAAGAAATTTATAGGTTAGTGGAATCTCAAAGCAATCCTTCAACTGCTCCTCTAGTGCTTTGGCTCAACGGAGGTCCGGGATGCTCTTCTCTTCTGGGACTTTTGACTGAGAACGGACCATACAGAGTGCTTCAGGATAAGAAGACTGTCATAGAAAACGTTCACTCATGGAACAAGGCTGCCAACATTTTGTATTTGGAATCGCCACAGGGTGTTGGATTCTCTTACAGAGAAAACAATGTCTATGGAAACGACACAAACTACAACGACGATAAGGTATTCGTCACAAAAGATTCAAAAGCTACAAAGCCTTTTTAGACTGCCAATGACAACGCTCTTGCTCTGATCCAATTCTTCCAAAGGTTCCCAGAATACAACTCCCGTGACTTCTACATCACTGGAGAGTCCTATGGAGGAGTCTACGTTCCAACACTCACCAAGCTCGTCGTTCAAATGATTCAGAATGGAACTACTCCAAACATCAAGTTGAGAGGAATGGCTGTTGGAAACGGTGCATTGAGTCGCAAGCATCTTAGTAACTCTGGAATTGATCTTTTGTACTACAGAGGAATGATCGGAACTACGTACGTAACAAAAAACGTTTAGTTTGAGCAATGGTTTCTTTCAGTGATTTTGAGAACCTTCGTCAGTGCTGCCCGGACACTCCGCAAGGACCACTTGTCGATTGTGACTTCTCCAGTGTAAGAAGACAAATTGTTTTCTGGGAAATTTCCATGTTTTCAGTATGTTGATTTTGACATGTTTGGAAACCCAACTCCAAAGAATGGAACTAACGATCCTCAATCCATTGCTTGTGCTCAAATGGTCATCAATTGGAGCTTGTACTCGATCTGGGAATCTTAGTACGATATTTTCTCTCTTTTGCTTTTTTTATTGTTCTTTTTCAGCAATGACGTGTACAACTCATACCAAGATTGCTACAACTTTGATTCTTCTGTTTTTGGTAGCCAGGAAGATCGCCACGCTGAGATTCACAAGAAGACCATGAGAAAGATGAGCAGATCTTCTCTGTCGACCGTTGGAGCCAATCAAGCTTACAGCCTTTTCAGCAATGGATTCAACCCATTCATCGATCAAGGAGTGCGTAGAAATGCAGTTTCAGTATTCATTTCCAAGTTTTTCAGTCTCTGGTCAACAAGCAATCTACTGATGCTCTGTACTCTTACCCATGCTATATGGATGATTCAACCACCGAATGGCTCAACGACCCATATGTCCGCTACGCTCTTCACATCCCATTCTATGTTCAGCCATGGCAAGAGTGCAGTGACGACATCAACGGAAACCTTTACAACCAGCAATACCCAGACATGACTCCAATCTTCCAGTTTTTGATTACTTCTGGCCTCCCCCTGAAGGTTCTCATCTACAACGGAGATGTTGATCTTGCTTGCAACTATCTCGGAGATCAATGGTTTGTTGAAGATTTGGCCAACAACAATAACGTAATTTCATTGCCGTCTATCACAAAGTTTGATTTTCTATTTAGATGCTTCTCACTAGACCACGTGAACAGTGGAACTACACTCGTGCCGGACCAACTGCGTACGTCCCAACATTGGCCGGATACCTTAAATCCTGGAGCGTCAGCAATTTCAAGCTCGACCTTTTGACTGTCAAAGGAGCCGGACACATGGTGCCAATGGACAGACCAGCGCCAGCTCTTCAAATGTTCTATAACTATTTGTACAATGATAACGGCTACAGTAATCAAATTACGTACGACCTGACCGGCGCTGCTCTTCGACCCAGCTATGTTACTGCCGCTCCAAAGACATGTAAGTATAGGAAAGAGAAACGCAGACGATGAAATTTTGCCCTGGTCACAAAATCTTATCAGTTGCCGGACTGAATGACAAAAGAAATAGCCGTCGCAACATTTTTGTCTTTTGCTTTCACTTAAAATTCTTATCAATGGCATGCCAAAAAAAGAGAAAGCAGACATAAAATAATGTTGCGAGGTTGTCATCTTTGATCACATTCAGTAGAATTTCTTCAGGGACTCGCAAGCAAGCCGATCGAGTTTGGAATCTTCCGGGAATCACTTATGGACTCAACTTCAAGCAATACTCGGGATACTTGAATGGAGTTACTGGAAACTATCTTCACTATTGGTTCGTCGAATCGCAAGGAAACCCGACCACTGATCCACTTGTTCTCTGGCTCACCGGAGGACCAGGATGCTCTGGACTCATGGCCATGCTCACCGAGCTTGGACCATTCCATCCAAACCCTGATGGCAAGACCCTCTTTGAGAATGTTTACTCATGGAATAAGGTCGCCAACGTTATCTTCCTCGAATCACCAAGAGGAGTTGGATTCTCCGTTCAAGACCCAAGTTTGAACAATGACACTATCTGGGACGATCAGAGAGTAAAAAAAACGGCACTCGTGTACTAGTTTAGCGCAATTTTTTAGACCGCTACCGACACGTATCTTGCACTGAAGGACTTCCTCACTGTCTACCCTGAATACATTAACAGACCATTCTTTGTTACTGGAGAATCCTACGGTGGAGTCTATGTGCCAACTATCACTTCTCTTCTTATTGATAAGATTCAGGTGAGTCAGGAAGTTTTTTGGAAATAATAAAATGTGTTTTTAGTCTGGAGACTTCCCACAATTGAATTTGGTTGGTATGTCAATTGGAAACGGAGAGCTTTCTGCTATTCAACAGTTCAACTCAGCCATTATGATGGGATACTTCCATGGACTTTACGGAAAAGAGTATGAAATATTTTCTAGTTCGATATTATTATTTGTACCTCTTTAGTGACTTCGATTCTCTCCAACAGTGCTGCAACCAGACAAAGACCAGCTCTCAATGGTTTGAGTACTGCAACTTTGCTCAGTACATTAACCTTGGAACTGACGGAACTGCCAACCCAATCGACAATTCGTTCTGTGCCAACAAGGTTGCTTATTTGGGACAACAGATCTTCTGGGACAGCTTGAATAATGTCTACAACATCTACGAAGACTGTTACGAGCAAGCTGACAGAGCATTCGGATCACGAATGACCATCAAGGAAAAGAAGCAATACATGAAAGGATTTGTTGACCAAGGAGTGAGTTGAAAATGACTATACAGGGCTTCATTGAACTTTTTGCAGGCTAAGATTTCTACTACTTCCACTGACAACCAAGGTGGTCTTGTCTGCTACGGAACCACACAGGCTGCCAACTGGATCAACCTTCCGGATGTACGAAGTGCTCTTCATGTCTCTTCTGCCGCTGGTCAATGGTCTGCTTGCAAGTACGTTTTGAAAACATAACAGCTGTAATGTGTCAGTAGTTATTGTCTATTGCTGCTAACTTTCACGTAAAAATGTTAACTTTCAGTGACACTATCAACGGTCTCTACGTCCAACAGCACAATGACACCACCTCCGTTTTCCAACACATCTATGACTCCCAGTACCCACTCCGTGTTTTGATCTACAACGGAGATGTTGATCAAGCCTGTAACTATCTTGGAGATCAGTGGTTCATTGAGGCATTCACGACTAAGAACAACATCCCAGTCACCAAGACCCGTGCCGATTGGAGATATATGACTCAAATTGCTGGATACGCCAAGAAGTTCGATACTCAAAATGGATTCTCTATTGATCTGATGACTGTGAAGGGAGCTGGACACTTGGTACCAACTGATCGTCCGGGACCAGCACTTCAAATGATTGCCAACTTCTTCCGTAACCAGGACTACAGCAATCCTACTGTTATTGACACTAGCCTTCACCCACTGAAAAACACGTATCTTGTTGCTGAGAAACTCGCTGCTTCTCTGAACAGATCTACAACTGGTATTGCGCATAATGGAAACAGAGTTCACACTAAGGTTCACAAAGTCAAGAGGGCATCAAAGTACTCTCAAGTCAAGAATGAAAATGTGGAGTCGCCAAAGCAATTCGACTCTCCACCACCACCACCAACCCAAACTAAAGCTCAGGATGAGGTCACCAACCTTCCAGGATTGACTTTCACTCCAAGCTTCAAGCAATATTCCGGATATTTGAACGCTTCTGCTGGAAACTACCTTCACTACTGGCTTGTTGAGTCTCAACTCAATGCCACCTATGATCCGCTGATTCTCTGGCTCAACGGAGGACCAGGATGCTCATCTATTGGAGGATTCCTTGAGGAACTTGGACCATTCCATGTTAACGCCGACGGACAAACACTTTTTGAAAACACTTTCTCGTGGAACAAAGTTGGAAACGTTCTGTTCCTGGAAGCACCAAGAGATGTTGGATACTCTTTCCGCAGTAACGAATTCGCAGCTGACACCATGTACAACGACACCTATGTAAGAGTATTGAATATATTGTGTTTACCGAACCTTTTTAGACTGCTTCCGATACCGTCCTTGCTTTGACAAACTTCTTCAACAAATTTCCAGAATACCAAAACCGTCCATTCTACATCACGGGAGAATCATATGGAGGAGTCTACGTTCCAACTCTCACTCGTGCTCTTATCAATGCCATTCAAGTTTGTTTTTTTATTTCAAAAAGAAGAACACACTATTTTTTCCAGGCTGGAACCCTGAAGAACGTCAACCTTGTTGGAGTCGCCATTGGAAACGGAGAACTTTCGGAAATTCAGCAAATCAACTCTGCCGTTTCTCTTCTTTACTTCCGCGGAGAACACGACAAATCGTAGGGAACCCAAAGTTGACAACTAACCAGAATGGGTTTTCAGTGACTGGGATGCAATTTCCATGTGCTGCGATACCTCTGTTCCACAGGCTTACTGCGACTACTCTAAGTACTATTACCTTGATACTTCTGGAAACGCCTGGCCAAAGGTCAACGACAACTCCCTTTCAGGACAATGCGGAAACCTTGCAGTTAACCAAGGATTCCTTGATGTCTGGACTACTGAGTAAGCAAGATAAGAATTGTTTACCCACATCTTCCAAAAAATTTTAGTAACGATGTCTACAATACCTTTGCTGATTGCTACGTAACCCCATCTGCCTCTGACTCCAAGTTGAACGAGTTGGCCAAGGGAATCCGTAGAGTTCAGAACAGACGTTCCAAGAGAGATGTTTCCCCACTTCTTCCAAAAACTCTTTTCGTTGACCAAGCGGTTTGTGAAATAAAAAATGTAAAAATAATTGAATCAAATTTTTTAAGAAGAAGATCAACTACCAGTCTACTGATGCCAACGGAGGATTTACTTGCTTCTCTGGTGCCTCTTCTGAAAACTACATGAACCTTCCAGAAGTCCGTGCTGCTCTTCACATTCCAACTTCCCTCCCGTACTGGACCGATTGTAACGACAACATGAATGAAAACTACATTCAAATGCACAATGACACCTCTCCAGTGTTTGCTGACATTTTGAACTCTGGATACCCACTCAGATTCCTTATCTACAACGGAGACGTCGATATGGCCTGCCAATTCCTTGGAGACCAATGGTTCATTGAGAAGCTTGCTAAGGATCAAAACATGGTTGTCACTAAGCAACATGGACCATGGAACTATACTCAAGGACAATATCTGCCACGTATTGGAGGATACTCCAAGTCATTCAAGTTCACTCATCCAACCAAGCAGACCACTGTTACATTCGACCAGTTGACAGTCAAGGGTGCTGGACACTTTGTCCCACAAGACCGTCCAGGACCAGCTCTACAGATGCTTTACAACTTCGTCAACCAGTATGACTACAGTCGCAACTTGACTCTTGACTATTCCCGCAAACAACTTCTTGCCCAATACCAACCAGCTCCAGTCACTGTTGCGCGCAGAATGGCGGATCACATCTTCGCCTTGCCAGGAGCCACATGGAATGTTAACTTCAACCAGCACTCTGGATACCTTCAAGCCACAACCGGAAACAAGTTGTTCTACTGGTTTGTTGAATCGCAATCTGGAAACGAGGGAGATCCAATCATTCTCTGGCTGCAAGGAGGACCGGGATGTGCTTCTACTGGCGGACTTTTCGGAGAAATTGGACCATTCTTTGTTAATCCAGATGGAGAGACTCTCTTCGAAAACGTCTATTCCTGGAACAAGGCTGCCCATATTCTTGTTATTGACTCTCCAAGATCTGTCGGATTCTCGTATCAAGATAAGAATGCCAACCCTGATAAAACTTGGGATGATGATAAAACTGCTCTTGATACTTACACTGCTCTTGAAGACTTCTTCGTCGCCTACCCCCCACATAGAAACAGCGAACTGTACATCACCGGAGAATCTTATGGTGGAGTTTACGTCCCAACTCTTACAAGACTTCTCATTCAGAAGATTCAGGTAACACTTAATATCTTTTTGATTAAAACTGTAATTACCAAAATTTTTTGAACTTTAGGCCGGAAACTCTAACATCAAGCTTCGAGGAATGGGAATTGGAAACGGAATGGTCAGTGCTGTAAATGATGTCAGAAACTTGCCAGACTTCCTCTACTTCCACGGAATTTATGATAAGCCGTGAGTAAAATTAATTAAGAAGGTAAAATAACTTATTCGTATTGCAGGCAATGGGAGAAACTCCGCGCTTGCTGCCCAGCAAATCTCGACTTATCTGATGACTGCAAATACGATTACTATGTTACCATTGACTCAGGAGTCAACGTCATTGCCAAGAGCTTCCCAGGAAACCAGACTCTTCAGGACTGCGCTAACCTTGTCGAGAACCTGTCGTACGACAGAAATTGGAAAGCTTTGTACGACCAGTACAACTTGTACCAGGATTGCTACGCTGTTCCTAGAAGCCAACCGGCACCATTCTTCGGTGAAAAGGTTTCTAGACTTTCATTGGAACACAGACTCAAGACTTCTATTCCACAAGCTATTACCAAGACAGCTCCAATGGATCCACTCTCCACTGATGCTACTGGCGGATATTCCTGCTGGAACATGGTTGCTATCAACAACTACTTCAGTCTTTCTCACGTCCGTGACGCTCTTCACATTCCTGACTTTGTTCAGCAATGGAGCTTCTGCAAGTCAGTTAATTTTATTTTCAACAGTTTATTCAGACTAATTTTGCAGCCAACTCGACTACTCAAACTTGTACAATGACACTACCGCAGTGTTCAATGACATTTTCACCAGTGGCTACGACCTGAAGGTGTTGATCTACAACGGAGACGTTGACTCAGTCTGTTCCATGTTTGAGGCTCAATCGTTGATCAACAACTTTGCCAAGAGTTCGCAATTTGTAAGTTGCATAGATTTTTTTTCAATGATTACTTGCGGTCTTAGGTTCAACAACCAAGAGGATCCTGGATGTACGGAGGACAGATCGGTGGATACGTCGAGAAGTTCCACAAGAACAACATGACAATTGACCTTGTTACCGTGAAGGGAGCTGGACACATGTCTCCGACTGACCGCCCGGGACCAGTACTTCAAATGATCAACAACTTTGTTCACGGACAAGGAAACTATAACACATCGATTGCTGTCAGCATGCTCCGTCAGCCACTTCTTGCGCAATACACTGTGAGTAGTTTATTTGAAAATAAACGAAACGAGTGCATGCATCATTTTCAGGAACAAGGAAGTGGTGCCGTTACTCCAGTAACTGGCGCGCCAATGACAACCACTCCGCAAACCAATGCCCCACCACAGACTACTGCCCCAATAACCAGTGCTCCCGCAACTAATCCACCACAAACCACAACAGCGGCTCCAACTCAAGGTGGAAACTCTGCTGCCACTACGCCAACCACAGCTCCAGCTAACCCAGGATCATCGACAGCAACTACACAAGCTGTCCAAACGAGTACCAACTCCGCTAACCTTATCTCCTTCTCCTTCTCAGTGTTTGTGATTTCTCTTCTAAAGTTTATTATGTAAATGTATATTTATTAGTTTTTTTTCTAGCTTCCAATTATCCTGGACATAACTTTAATCTGTTTATTTTTAACAATTGAAAAATTTCAATAAAGAATACAAAAACTGGTCAATTATTCTTTGTTGTCCTTTCTCAAGGAAGAAAGACAAAAAGTCAAATTCACAGCGCAACGGTCAGAGACAATTAGGAAACATTAGAAACACATATTGCAAACCGTAGCTACTTAGTGTCTTATAAATACCGTCAACATTCTCATTTTTCAGTTTCGTTTTTAAGTGACACTGCTCCTCGACAAAATGTGAGTTTAATGTTGTCATTTTACACATTGAAAACTGTTTCTCTAGGCATATAAAAGCTATCGTTTACAACAAAACCAGAAAGTTTGCTGGCCATACAATTGACCTAGAATTGGGAGATAACGCCACTGTTGCTGAGGTAAGCATTTCTTTTTCTCTCGTTTTCGCATCAAAACGGAATATATTCAGGCTAAATCAAAAATCGAGGAAATTACCACAGTTCCTTCTCAAATCCAATGGATTGTTTTTGGAAGTGAGTTTGTTATTTAAAGAAATGAATGAGAAAAAAAAGAAACTGTTCAGCAACTCATTTGGATGACTCGAAGGCACTTCGTGAGTATGGAATTCGTGATGGATACACCATCTACTCCACGCCGACCTATGTTGAGATTCAAGACATGCCAAATCTTTAAATGCACTGTTTTCAGCAAATTTTCGGATAACTTTTCATAATGACATTCGCTTTATAAATAATATAACTAATAAATGTGTCAAAGTTCAAAAGTAAAATTAATTGTAAAACAATAAGCAAAAAAGGTAAATATGCGAGAATGCAAGTGCGCCCCATCGGACTAACGCGCAGTGGTCTTCCTGTTGTTTTTTGCACTAGTCAATGTTATTTTTTATTCCGAAATGAAAAGAGTTCACTTTCAAATCCACTACCATTCAAGAGACATTTTTTCTTGTTCTATGTCTAAAGTTTTCAATCTCCAAAACGTCCACTGAAGTTCGAAATCTGTGTCTGCTCTATCTCTTATTCATGCATGTCTTGAATTGATTACCCCCTTTTCTCCTCTTCGCCTTCAACTTTGTTGGCTCCTTCGTTTCTCTTGCGAGAGCCATTGTGTCAATTTTGGCAACTTTGAGAGCCGAGAGCCATGCAATCCTGCAACGACATGCCATTCTCTCCTCCTCCTCTACCGCTTTTTCTCTCGTTTTGATGTTGACCAAGAAATAAATAAGAAAAGAAATCTTTTCATTAGGTTTGGCTTTGCCGGAAATAAAATGAAGGAGAAGGAGAAGACGAAGACGCTGCGCACCCGCTCATTTTCCTACTCATTAACGCCTTCGTTTTCATATTGCCTACTCAAAATTGATTTTGCGGTTTCCGTACGGCTAACATGTCATTTGGCTCGATAGGCTCTTGCGCAGGTTTTACTTTATACTTATCGCATTTCCTCAAGAGCGAGGTCACTAAAACTTGAAAAGGGTTTTTTAATAATTTTTAAGTTGAGAAGTATCTAAAAGTAACTTATTTTGAAAAAAATTCCACCAGTCAATTCTAATGAACTTACAATCTTTTCCCAACAAATGCATTCGTAAAAAAACGCTAAATGTTGATTTATTTCTTCTTAAAATCAATCAAATCAACGGGTTATTTCGCAGTTTCATTTCCCCTTTTCCTCCTCCAGATATATCTGTCAAACCCCTCGTTTCAAATGTCAATAGTCAAGTGGCCGGCGCTCCCTTTTCTCTCCTCAAGTCTTTACTCCATTTGCTACTATAGCAACCAATTTCTTTGCCTTCCTGCCTTCTTGACTTTTACCTTCTGTTTCTACACGTCTTTTCTTTCCTATGTGATTCATTTTTAAAGTAAACGTTCCGAGAAAACTCTAGAAAAAAAAATAAAAGAAAAGAGAATGGAGAAGAAGCACTTTGAAACCAAACAAACCATCCGGCTAGGCTAGGAACAGTGAAATAGGTTATTTGTTTTAATGAAAAAAGGGGGGGGTTGTTGAGGTGGATGAGTTATTTTGTTTTGTTTCGGATTCTTATTCTTCACTTCAAGTTAACAAACAGAAATCAATAAGAAAAGATTGCGAAAGAAGATTGGAGAGCATTGAAAAGTTACACAAAGTGGCTCGTTTCACCTGCTCTTTCCACAAGTTAAACTCTTGTTTCACCTGACCCGTTCCTTTTTTCCATTCTCTCTTTCTCTCTTCCAAAGTGAAAAAAGACGATCTGATGACACATAAGTTACTAGGTACTTATAACATATTGACTGCCTTGACTGACTTCAGACGTCCTTGCTTCCGTTTTTGTCGAATCGATGCCCCCAGGCCAGTCGCATCTATTGTTGATTCATTGAAGTTTATGCAGAAACACGCCGCGCAAATAGTGTGTGTTCGATGGTAGTGCGCAGCGTTTCTTACCGTCTCTTCTCTATCTCGTCCTCCCAATTTCCCACATTTCCACGACTGCTTGCAATATACGATCTGAGGGTTGAAGAGAAGAATGAGAATCGGAGACTTAGACAATACCTGCCTTCCTATCCGTTTTCTGTTCTTGTATGACATTTTGTTCGAAATTCTGTTTTATTTTTTGTTTGAGTGTTGTCTCTGACTTTTTTATCACAACTATTGATGATCTCATTATTTATTGCTCATTGAAACTGAAAAATCTGATATAAATTTTTATAGTAAACATTTCCGTTCTGATAAGGTTAATAAGATACGTAGCTTATAATTGTCATAAACAGCCTTATTGTCTCCGATATGGAAAAAGTTGCAGAAAATTTCAAATCTTCTTTACAAGCACTTCTAATGGCATCATTCATGCATTTTTAACACTTTTCCTTTTTGAAGGCAGTTGGGATAGAGTAGAAACTTTTTACAACTACGGTTATGCTGTTTTTTGAAAAGTTGTTTGTAAGGGATTTTGAACCCAATTGATTTCATTTTTAGCGTATCATTACGAACGGTCTCTTGGGGATTTCTATATTCAAATTCTCTTCATTTTTCATCTTCTCATTTTTCATATCTTTCTCTTCCTTTTCTGTTCCCTCTCCTCTACTTTACTTTACTTTTCCCAATATTTCACAACCTTCTGATATCCTATCTTACCCTCAAATTACTTCAGATATGCCGGGCAGCGTATCAAGTATACCTCCGAGTCCGCCAATCTTGTCATATGTTGTGGCAGTTGGTTGCCTCCTGACCTCCCTAATGCTCGCCATGTTGGGACTAGCGAATAACGCGTGGATTGTGGTGTTCAGGCCAAATGAAAATGACGAATTTCAGGTTAGAATCATTATTTTCTGTTGGTAATTTGAAAACAAAAAGTATGGGTTTCTATTTTCAGAGAGGAATCCGCGGGCATGACTGTTTTAGAATGTATAATGAGCCAAGAGGAAAAAACATCAGATGTCTTCCATGGGAGTTTGAAGACAAAACTGTCAAGTTTCCCGAACCATTTGCCCGCGTTTTTGATGCATCCATCGGTAGGGATTGATTACTTGAAAATATTCTCAAAAAACGTGTTTCCAGTTGTCCACGTGTCATTTTACTTTGCCCTGCTCATCATTTTTTCTCAATTTGTCTGGCTCGGATACACAATTGGTCATTGTTGCTGCCAATCATTTTCGGAAAAAGTGCAGAAGTTCAAACTCCTTCTTTTCCACGTAATGACCATTTCTGGTGAGTTTTTGACAATTTTAACACCAACGAAAAACTTTAAATCGGTTGTTTCAGTTGGACTCTGGATTATTCTCTTCCTCGGCATTATCTACGCAACCTTCTCCGATCAAGTACTCCCACGAAAGTTGATGAGACGAGAGGTGATCTTTTCCCCTTTTGCTTGCAACCCCCTTTGCTTATGGAACTCAAGTAGCTATGTGAAATGTAGAAGTCAACAAATTTTTCTCGGTTTTTTGGGTTGTTGAATCCACCCCCGAAGCATTGGAGCGGAACAGAATTGAAATTTATTTCCGAAATCGAAAGGGAATTTGAATTCAGTTTCCTGATTCATAATGTTCATTTGAAAGGAAAACATAAAAATCCTGGAAATAAAGTATAGGTTATTTCTGAGCATAAAACATATCCTCAAGTATTTATAATACAAAATGTTTTCAGTACGAATACCAAATTGGAACCGGATGCTGGTTGTTCTTCATCGGCGGCATGATACCGTTCATCATTTCTCTCTACTGTCTGTTTGGAGAAGAACTTGACAAATCGAAAGAGAAACTGAGAGCATTGATTAGAAGACATCAACGAGTTCCGACAAATGAGGAAGAGATGGTGCCACGGGCATAATCAACTGATTACCCACTTATCAAACTGCTTAGTATTCAAATTCTGTTGATTAATCTGATGACTAATTCAAATGTGTTTCCTCGTGTCCTGTTTACCCTGATTCTTGTCCCTGGTTTTTGCAGCTTTATCTTTTATCTTTTATCTTTATCACTCCAATTACATTGCAACTTTTTGTTTGATACTGCTCAACTCGTCCCCCACTTTATGATCTCTTGTTTTATACTGAATGTCTCAAAAACAAAACACTTTTATTTCTGTTCGGAATGATGTGGGTGTGGGTCTTGTTTCTTCCACCCTCTCCTATCCAAAATGCGATCTTTCACTGCTGGGAGTAAGTAACGTAGCTCTATAAAGACGTTTTTAGTGTCTCAATCACGCTCCTTCTGCCGACTAATCCCAAGTGACCGATGGGCCGTTTACATACTGATATGGGCTCGATGGAAGCGGAAAAAAGACAAATAGTGTGGCAACATTGTTCTGCCATCCATCACGTCAAGCAATGACGTGTCTTTATCTTGAAGAGAAGAAGGAAGAAGAAAGGTCTAAGAATGCATCACTTTATTCCGATCATCAGCATATCAACATGAATTGTCTCGTCAAAAAAGCGCTGTAAAGCGCGAGCACGGACATAATTGATGGCGGCAGACGAATGCACGGCAGCAGAAGCACACTTTACGATCCTCCTCGCCATCATACTGATCATCTGGTTCCACTACGTTCCGGTCGATCAACGCCATGTATTTACTGCAGACACCTGAAAACGATTACTGAGTCATTCTGCCATAATTATGCTTTTAGAAAAGAGAAAAAGGGGGATGAAAGGCAGACAAAAGAACGGTGTAATAGCTCTCTTGTTCTTTGAATCCCTTCAATTACTATGTATGTCATTCCCAATTTTCAAATAACCCTATAACAGTTAAAACTTCTATAAATTTATCCCTAAGTCTACAAAATCTTTCAAACCAATTCAAACATACCTGCAACCAAGCAAACGAGCAGAAGAAGGGCAAAGAATTTAGTGGACATATTTAGAAAAAATTGGGGGCAAGTGAAGGGGTTAGTCAACAGAGTGACAAAATAGAAGTGAAGCAACTGGTAAGAAAAGGCAAGGGGGCGGCCTTTAAAATGGCAGAATAGGCGTGGAAGCTCGTTTTACTCGAGTTCACGTCAAGATTCGTTCAGCCAGTCACGATCCCAATTTTGGCAAAGGAAGTGGCTCCGCCCCCAAACGCCTTGAAAAAAGTGACGTCATGAGGTGGGGGAATATAAAGAACAGACAGTTGTTTTCCACAGGTTCCGTTGTTGAAAAGGAATGATTGGTTGCTAATTATTTTCTTTCAGTCAAAAAAATTGTGAATCGAAAATGAAAATATGAAAATTGAAAATTGAAAATTAAGAAATTCAAAAAAAAATGAAAACGAAAAAGAAAAAAAACGAAAACAATCAACAGGCAAATTTGAATTCCTGATGATTTCATCATGAACGTTTACATGGAATCTAAAACCATCCGATCCCGTTGATGAAATTTAAGAACATTGAAAACATGGCGATCTTAGGATTGGCGAGGCACACTATCATAGGGTTCCAACTTGCTAAACTTGTTTGTCTAGCTCCTTCTGGTATCCAAGTGCAAAGTCTTACTCATCTTTTGAAAAAAAAAAACCAAACACTTTTGTTGCACAACTACACCTTGTAGAATTCTAATCAACATTTTCCCTTCAAAATTTGTATTCCACCCCTGTCTCTTTCGCCTTGGTCTATTATGTTTGGTCCTTCCCGATGAGTGGGTTTTTCTCGTTTCTTCTCCCCAGAATTGAGTCGGTTGTGAAAAGATGATATCCAATTGGCAAGGTGCTTCGTGGATTGGAAGTGTTACACTAACTATGTGGCACCGTGGAATTTTGAAGGAGGGCAGTGGAAATTGGGTTGAGGATCGGAAGAAATCTTTTAGATTTTGAAATATCTCAAAATTTTTGGATTTCGAGAAGGAATAGTTGACCAATACTTGGAAGTGCATGGAGGGTCCTGTACAATAAAAAAAAGAAAAACAATCTTTGTGTCATGCAGAATTTTTTCAGAAGTAACCTGTTGTTTTCACGATTGCGCAGTGAATCGTATTCAGTGACTAGTAAACATATTCTGATTACCATTTATGTTGCGTTCTCTAATTTTGTTTTCCCACAGGACCTATCAGCTTTATAATGTGTTTGTTTTTTTTTGTTTTAAGTCCCCCAACACAGAAGCATCAGCTGTCTCCCACCTTGCTCCCCCTCGTAGCGTAGGAGGGATGGGGGGGACAGAGCATCTACTGCAGCTGCCGTCTTCCCGACGGCGGCGGCTCTGTTTCTCGAATGGGGTAGATCGGGTGATTTGAAAGCGTATCTAGAGCACGAATCGAAACATGATGCCCTATTGCCACGATAACACATCAAAGATGAGTGTACATTCTGGAGAAACGCAGACGTGATCGGATGGGTCGAGAGAGAAAGCCGAGAGCGGAGAAGATCCACGGGCACGGCTGCTCGGCCTGCGTAGGTGTAAGGTTTACAGCGCAGATTGTGTCCGTATGTTATACTTTCCGTCTCTTCGTTGGGCTCCCGCTCTTGTTCCCGCCAGCCCCTCCCACTTAGCCGATGGCGGTCTCCGGAGCAAGCACTTTCATATCTCTTCATTTTCGTTTTCAACATCCCGACAACACATCTTATCTTCTTTTTCTCTTTGACACACTTTCCAGAAGACTTCAATGTTTATTTTTTGTTTCAGAACTTTAAACCACCCCGCTCAACGCCATGTCCGAAGACGAGGAAGTGTAGTAAGTGCATGTTGACATGTTGGCAGGCTGCCTTAATTAAATAATTGCAGCTCTGATGAGGAGGTAGAGGAGGAAGAGGTCGAAGAAACCGAAGAGGCCCCGGTTGAGGAGGCAGAGGAGCCGTAAGCATTTTGACTTGAAGAACTGTAGACAAGGATATACTTTCAGAGAGGAGACCACTGAGGAGGTCACTGCTCCACCAGAGGTGAAAGAGCGTCGTCCACCAGTCCAGGAGGAGAAGCCACCAGCGGAGATGACTGAGGCCGAGATTGCTATGTTGGTACGTCCCTTCTTGCTGTTGCTTTCTTCAAGTTAAAAAAAAAATTATATTTCAGGCCGCCAAGAAGCGTCACGAGGAGGAGGAGGCCGCCAAGCTTCTCGACTACGAACAGCGTCGTGTTCTTGAGAAGGAACAAATTGAGCAGGAGCTTCGTGAGCTTAAGGAGAAGCAAGAGAAGCGTCGCGCCGAGCGTGAAGAGGACGAACGCCAGTTTGCTGATCGCAGACGTCAGGATGACGAGCGTCGCCGCAAGGAAGAAGATGACCGTAAGCTCAAGTCTGATGCTGAGAAAGCCCGCAAGAACGAGGAAAAGACCCGTCGTCAGCAGATGATGGCTGGAGCTTTCACCGGAAAGGTCGCTGCTGGAGGAGGCCGTAACTTCACCATCACCGACAAGGGAGAGCAGGCCGCTCAATTCGGAAATTTGGCTCAGGTACCTTAGTTTCATTGTTTTTCAGTTGCCCTACTCTTGCTTATAGGCTAAAGGAGGAAAAGACACCTTGACCAAGGAACAACTCGACGAGGCCAAGAAGAACTTCTTGGCTGCCGTGTGCCGTCAAACTGACATTTCTGGACTTTTGCCAAACGACTTGAAGGAGCGCATTAAGGGACTTCACGCCCGCATCGTCAAGCTCGAGGCTGAGAAGTACGATTTGGAGAAGAGACGTGAGCGTCAGGAGTATGACGTGAGTAGTACACCCATCAGATGTTTCCTTGCCCATTTTGTTTCGTTACTTTGTTATTGCGCCCTTCTGTGACACGATGTGACATTTGGATTTCAGATGAAAGAGTTGCACGAGCGTCAACGTCAGGCCGCCCGTAACAAAGCCCTCAAGAAGGGACTTGACCCAACGGAGGCCGCTTCGTCCGTCCATCCACCGAAGATCACCACTGCCTCCAAGTTCGATCGTCAGACCGACAGAAGATCGTACGGAGACCGTCGTTATCTTTTCGAGAACCCAGAACAGCCAAAGCAAGCTTCCCTCGTCCGCGGATCCGGAAGACCACCAGTTGAATGGGGACGCAAGCAGAACGAAGAGCTCGAGCAGATCCGCAAGAACTTGGAACCACCAAAGTACATCGAGCAGGTCAAGGTTGAAGGAGCCAGAGCCCCAGTTGAGTTCATCCCACTCCAAGTTCCAACTGCCGACTTCGAACCAGAGCAGATCACCGAGAACCCGAATGTTGGAGAGGAGATCGTCGTTGACTAAGTGCTCCGTGTTCTGTTTTGTTTTCCCATTATATGCTTTTCTAATAAACCAAACCTTCCCCAATCTGCTTATATTCCAAAAATTGCTTCTTTTGCATTTATCGTTTACCAAATGAATTCAAGTACTCCAGTTTGAGTTTTTGTTCCTTATCAGTTAATTTTGGGTTATAGAAAGCTGCATTCCGCAGCATCATTAAACAAATGGCTAGAAAACTCAAAGAAAAAGCGTAGTTTCATTGCATCATCTCATCATTTTTCAGAGACAATTGATAAGAAATAGGGAAAGGGGGAAGGGGGGACGATTCTCGGCACAGTTGCATCAATGAATTTATTTTTTGATGAATGGACTTTACACCGAGTAGATGGATAGAGGGGCATGGAGATGTTTGCTCAGTGATCATTAGATAATTCGTGTTTGCCTTACCATCGTTCTATGGATCACTTCCAATTTTGATTAAAATATTTATTAAGCATTAGTGAATGTAAAATAGAATATCAAAAGTAGAAAACATCTAGGATCATTTGGTAATTGCAGTGTGACAATAAAAATAGGACATTGAACACAAAAGAAAATTTTCAAAATAATCATCAATAATTTGTATATATATGTATATATATAAATCTAACTAGAAGCAGCGAGAGAAATTATTATTTGTTTTGCTTACAACAGCAAAGTTGATGAATTTCAGAAGGGGACAGAGAAGGTGAAAAGAGAACGTCGGCTTGACACGACAGAGTTTGATGTGTGTAGCAAACTAATCGGAGACGAATACAAATTAGTAATAAACAGCATTGGAGAGTCATTTTCTCAGGAAAACATTGACAAAACACATCACAATTCTAATGAGTTTGTCAGAATTGATAAGTCAGATGGAACGGGCAAAAGTGGAACAGAGACAGATGAGATGAACATCTGGATCCAATTTCAGAGAACGATGTTGAGAAGTGTTGAAAAAAAGACAAAGAAAAATGAATGGGGCAAAAGTTGTGAAATGGAAATAAAAAAAGTTGTTGTTATGGGAGAAAATAAAGAAACAGATGGAAAGATGGAAATATCGGGGGCAGAAAGTGAGAAACGTTTTGTATAAGACAACGGGTCAGCTAGAACGAGAGGGAAAGAAGTAGTTACCGAGGGAGAAGAGGATTGTTTGATTGCAACTGTACAATTGAAAGTTATGGTCACAAAAATGACAAGTGTTGCATAATTGTTCACATTTGGGAAGGAAAGAGACATTTGGAACCAAAATCAGTGGATTATAATAAGGTTGAGAAGTGAATGAAATTTACAGAAAAAATAAAATAAGGAAGAGAGTTTTACGATGAATTTTAAATATTTACGAAGGTTGGAATTCCAAAAGCTTGATTTTTCTAACTCAAGAAAATGTTCTCATTTTTTAATTTTCAATTTCCAAAATGCCGCGTGTTCCATTCAGATACAGAAACACAAATTTTCGCTGAAACACAAACATGAAAACATTTCCAAAAGATATTCAACAGGTTTTGTTGGAAATCCGCCCATTAAAGTTCCAACTTCCGTATTAAAAATTTGGTTAATTGAATAAAGTATAGTGTCTTTTGAAACAAAAACACTTTTCAAGTGAAGTTTTGCAAAGATTTTCGGTTAAAATAATACTTGAATAATATTTGGGGGGGGGGAGCAACAAGGAAAGTAGAAGACCTTCAGAAATTTACAACATGTGAGAATTCTCGCAGTTGTTTCCGATGACAAGTCTTTTTGGGTCAGGCGAGGCGTTGGTGGACAGCATGCTGTATCCTTGGTCGTTGTTTTCGCGTGGGTGACCTCCTGAAAATAAGTATTAGAAAATTGATATTTTCCCGATATAAGCAACTGTTAGAAAGAAACTCTGCAGAAACAGATTAGAAGCAGTTAATTACAGCCAGAACTGAGTTGATCGATCACGCAAACTCTTTTTTCGGCATACCAGCAGCGTTTTGCAAATATTACAATTTGCGCATTCGCATTCAAAAACTTTTTTTTCAAATATAAGGCAAATCAAATTCTCATGCGTTAGATGTATTTCTCTGCAAAGCGGTTAATCACCCTCAAGACCACCACCCCATACTTTTACTAAATCGTTTAGATGAATTTGACTTGTTCATCGTTCTCTTCCAAATGTTGAGTGTGGGTATCTGAATTTGTTTCGAAACATTTTTGACCTGCTAAAATATAATGTGATGTCTGTTGGTTACCTTTCTGCAATTGATCCTCGCAGAGTCTTTCAATAACTGCAGTGGCAATACTGTCTCCGTGAACGTTGACGGTGGTTCGGAGTCGGTCAAGCATGAAATCGACTGGGAAGATGAGGATGAACAGATTGGTTGGCAGACCAATAGCGATTAAGACCATGATCATGGTGACAATTCCTGAATACTTGCTTTTTTTGTCTGTTCACATCTACATTATGACCCATACCAGCTTGTGGGATTCCGGCAGCTCCAATGCTAGCAAGAGTAGCTGTCAGGGACACCAAGATGACCTCTCCAAGGTTCAAATCGTTTCCGACGCATTGCGAGATGTAAATGGCAGCGACAGCTTCATAAAGGGCAGTTCCGTCCATGTTACTGAAGTTTTCACAATTTTATTTTGCACTTTTTTCCTCGGAACCCTCACATAGTAGCTCCAAGTGGCAAGACAAAACGAGTGACTCTTGGGTCGACTTTGTTGTTCTCCTCGCAACATTTAATCGAAAGAGGAAGAGTTGCAGAGCTGGAACTTGTAGCCAACGCGGTGAGCAGAGCCTGTGCCATTCCTCCAACAAACTTGATCGGATTGCGGCGAGCCAACTGAAAAATGCCTGTTTCTCTTGATCTCAATGGTCTGAAAGGTTTGGATGATCTTTTCTTACCACCAAGCAAAGTCCTGGAATGATGATGAAAGCGTGGATGAGAAGACCGAGGATCACTGTGATCACGTATCCCATCAACCGCTGCAATTCCTGTCCCGGATCTTTCATTCCAACAATTTGAGCAGCAATGAGGAAAGTGATTCCAATAGGAGAGTACCTGAACATTTGCTAATGAGAATCAATGAGTCATAACCCTTCTCACATAATAACCCATCCGATGAGTTTCATGCTGCACGCTTCCAAGCTTTTGAAGAAGTTCTTCATTGGCTTTCCGTCTTCTCCAATAATACCGATGACGATTCCAAGAGCCACGCTGAACACAACAAGTCCCAGGATGTTCATTCCGTCAGACACCACTTTCTCAGGGACTTCGGTGAATTGAGCGCGTTGCTCTGGAAGGGATAATATTCATTTCATTGATCCAAAACTTCTAGTGTTACCAGGTGACATAGTCATAGCAATTTCCGGTGGGATCTCCTTCGATCCGTTGAAAAATTTGAGACACATCTTCTGGGAGCGGAAGGTAGCTTCGATCAGGTTTTCTGGGAAGCAACTTCTGAAAAGAAAAGGAAAAAGTTGTTGTGTTTGCTGACTGATATGGAAAAAACAAACTTCATGAGATCGATGATAGTATCCACAGCAGTAGCGACGCATGGAGTCGTCTTCACGTTTCCCACAAGGTCTTCCACATTAGTCGTTGTCCATTTACCAGGTTTTATAACCGTTACCAATAAGATTCCTAAAATCCTATTTTGTTTCTTTTCAAAATTTTATTTCTCTGTTGTTCAGTGTTTGTTTGCTTAGCACACTAAAACTAATTTTTCATTAGCAAACAATACGTTCTGACTTTTCCGTATCATATCCACCAACCGAGAAACACTGCAGCAAACGTTGTCAGAGTGTAATAAGTCATCGAAACAATTCCAAGTCTTCCAGCCGTTCCAGAATCCAGTGAAGCCAAACTCGTACTGAAATGAGAATGTTGACCATTGTTCTATTCAAAATCGTTTTTTTTTTGTTTCATTGTGAGCTGTAGAATGTCATGTGTGGAGCATTGACATGTGTTCTTTCTTGCAAATGCCCGCCAGCCATTTGTTAGTGAGTTTACTGCCGGAGGACGTTTTTTTTTCTTCGCAGTTGGAGCTCGCGCGCGCTTGTCCACAGCTATGAGAGGTCATTGAAAGATCAGCGCTTGAGAGAGAGAGAAAATGCTTCTAGTGTCAAGAGGAAATGGGATATATGTGTCTACGGCAGCGACATTCATTGCGGCAACAAACTCACATAATACTCGACATGATCATCGGCAGAATGAGCATTTTTAGCATTTGAACAAACAGATCTCCCGGGAACCGCAGGTAAGACAAGTGACGCTTTGACCAAGTCTTGTTCGGGTCTCGCAGCGAATATCCCAGACCGATACCAATCAGAACTCCAAGCACCGTGAACAAGAGCAGCAGATTCTCCTTTGAGACTTTTGCCATCTTGTTCTAAAAGAATAACGTTAATGGCAAAAAAAAACAAACTGTATGAATCGTATTGAAGTACAAACAATAGAAAATGGATTGAAAATTGAAAAGTGATTGAGAGAAGGGAAAGAAGAAAATTGTGAAGGTGGCGATGGAGGTGGAGGTAGGAACGATGGGAATGGAATGAAAGATATGAAAACGAAAATGTCAATGAAATGGAAAAAAAAGGAATTGGTGGAGGTTGAGCTAGTTTACAGACTAAGGTTCCAACATGAATAATTCATCCGAAAATGCTTCGTTTGATGATCTTCACGCTGGATGGACAAGTGAGTAGTGAACTACCATCTCTTGTCCCATCCAAAGAAGGAAATGAATAGATGTATGAAACTCCAAAAGATTTGGTTCTCTTGCGAAGAATCTATTTTGCTTGATGCGGAAGGGTATGAGTAGGATAGGATATGATCGGAGGGGCAGGAGGAAAAAAACGGAAAACTTCAAATTTCAAATTTCAATATTTACATTTTCTCTGAGAAGGAGAAGAATCTGCTAGCAAACACACAGGGGCGAGTAGGAGGAAACAAAAAAAAACGAGCGATGATCAATCGAGAATTAGCAACGGACGGAGGGGAAGGGAGAATCTGAACTTCCATGTAGCCCTCTCCATCCCCCCCCCACCGCCAGACGAGTTTTTCGAGTGCCGCAAGGGCCAATGGCGTTTTTGTTAGTTGGGTTGGGACAAGGCCCCTCTTGCCGTTAAAAGCCCATGAAATTGAGGTGTTACGTCGTCGAGGACTACTTGGAGGGACCCATGCCAAAGCGTGCCGTGTGTGCGCACCGCAAAATACTACCTACAATTGAATGTGACATTTTTTGGAGCCAATTCAATGCCTGTCGTGGTCGTCGTCGGGATACGCGCTTGGTTTCTTCCAAGAGTTTGGCCGGCATGTGCGCGTGATCAAGACTAATTGTCTGTTGACCAAAGTCAGTTGCTTTCCCGTGATCAACGGTCCTTCCCCTCACTGACTAACTACCAGGAATGCTTCCAGGAGCTTGTTATGCAGGGATGAAAAATGGCACTGAGATGCTGTTTTTGGTTAACTTTGTGGATCCTTGTCTGTAATTGATACACAAGGGAACAAAGGGATTGGATAGTAGATTAGGTAGTAGTAGATTGGGGAAAACAACAGTAAAATAGTAAAACTCGTGGTGTTTTTCTTCAGTATTGCTTTCTCTTGAGGCCGACTACACTAGATCAGACAAAACCCCGTTGGCTCAAAAGAGCTTGAGCCTTGAAAGTCCTTGGATTCTTCTTTTCAAACAATTCCACAAAACAGCCCCCCCTCTTCACCAAACTCCGTCTTGTGTTATTCATCCATTATTCAAGACGAGCATCGTCTCGAAATTTTTCGAGCACGTATTACAAAAAATCATGCAGCCATCCATCGTAGCGTGATGAATTCCTCCTGACATAAGACATATCCTGTGATGATAAATCGAATCTTGGTCACGAGAGGATCGAGGTAGGAAACAAAAAAGAAAGGCAGGAAGAAGAAGAAAAAGCGGCGGCGGCGGTGCCCGGGATAGGCAGGGGAGAGGCGGGACATAACTTTGACATGTACATAATTAGTGATGATGAGGACAGCGATTTCATTCATATCTGCGGGTTTTTCCCTTTTTTCCCTTTTTTCTCGCTATATCCTCATCGAGCAGATCTTCTACCTCTTCCAGGAGCTCATTTCAGCTCTATTTCCATCTGAGTCATGCAATTTCTTGAGTGTCAAGTGTTGGCTGGGAACAGTGGAAAATAAAAAATGAAAAAGAGAGAATGAGCAGAAAAACATAAAGAACAATGCAAAGGGAAAGAACTCAAATCATTCAGGTGAAAAACGGAACGAGGTAGGTACTCCCATCAGCTGATCAAAAAAAGTGAATGTAGGAAAGAAGGAATACGCAGCACACCACAGGAGCCCCCGAATTATAATGTGGAAGGGTGAAGAAAAGGGAAAAAGGAAGAGGTCCACCTCCTAAATTGTCCCGGAGGAAGTTGGCACTAAGGGTTGGGATCGGAAATGGTTATTGACATTTGAGTAATTCTTCTGACTTTATGGTATCCTGCGAGACAAGAGCATTTATCCTTTAAGTGTGAAGTGATCGATGGATAGGGGGTTAGTTGTGAACAGCCGAACTTTTGTAAGTGATAAGATGATAGAAGAAAAAGAAAGAGATAGATGGAAACGGAGAAAATGAGTCGACACTGCCAAGAGGGAGTTTCCCTGTCTCTGTTTCTCTCTTGCCCCCTTCAACTCGACCAAGAACGAAAGAGAGAAAAGAAATGACACCGAGAAATTTGTCGCGTTTTTGCGTTTCGTTCTTTTTCTCTGGTCGACTGCTCATTTCGTCGCTAATTTCTTCGATCCGATCAGCCAGTTCTTCTTTTCTGCTCTCTTCACCCACACCTCTTTGCTTTTCTGCTCTTCAACTGTTTCTAATTGTAATTGGGTGTTGGGGCGAGGAGATGAGTGGGGAAGATCTCATCAGCTGTCATTTGCAGCAGCGATTTATTTCCGTTTGGCAGAGATTTGTCACTTGTTGAAGCCAAAGAGACAAATTACTTCGATATTTGATTTTTTGAACTAATCTGGTAAGATAAATATGCTAAGAAAAATTTTTTCTAAAAAGGTTTTTGGGAAATAATTTCTTTAAAAATGCAAAGAAAAAATTTAAAAAAAAAAAAAGTTCACGTGGTTCAAAAGTTTCACGTTGACTATTACTTCTATTTGCGCTGTTTTAACAATAAAAACAATTAGGCAAAAAAATTTAGGCAAATTTTTACAAAATAAAGTAAAAAATGCTGTAGGGCCGCCTATAGACAGCTATCACAAACAGCTGGGATGTTTTCGACAGTTGAAGCAAGAATCCAATTCGAGAAAGATGGAACGGAGTGACAAGTACCTCTAGGTTCAAAAAATAAACGAAAGTTGTCGTGTCGAGCGTTCAATTATGCCTTTTTTCCATGTTCTCTCTCTTCTTTGCAGGAACCGACTTGAAAAATGGAGAAAAACTACGGAAAATAAGCGAAAAACGATGGGTATGATAGGAAATGGTGAAACTTGGGGGAGGGGATATTATAAAAAAGGGAAAAATGAAAAAGAGCGGAAAGTTGATATATAATTTATATAACTCATAAGTGCAGCACTCTTCGCAAGTAATTGAGTAAGAGGATCGTGTGTTTTTGCTCGAGTTCAACCTTCTTTTTCAACTTGCGGTATTTTCAACTTACAGAATTTAAAACAAAAACGTGCGTAAAAATAATTGTACGATGCACCGCAAGAGAGCAAACGCACTACGGCCAGCAAAAAGCTGAAGAGTGTAACAGTGATTGGGAAATGAAAATGTTGCACTATTCCGTCGTCAGACTAAAGGAATTTAGCGCCAGCTGAGTAGCTAAGCAGCAATAAGTCGAAAAGCTAGCTGAGATTTTAGAGTTTTGGTTCCCTGCTCTTCTTCATATTCTTCTTATTCCTGTTTCCTGGACATCCATGAATCTATGCATGAGTCAGGTGCATTTAGAAGCGGAAACCACCAAGAAGGAAGGTCTTCCCAAAAAAAGACTTCAACTTTTGAATTCAGCCCTCTGGACTTTTTCTTCTTCTTCTTCTACCATGGCGTCCTAAAAACGCGGCGACAAGTGAGGAATTGGGAAGAGTTTTCCCGGAAACGCTTCACTTCACCATCCATTGTGAATTCGCGCCAAAGCCCTCACCCGCACACAAAAACGATGGTTGTTCTGAGCAGGTAAAAACGCGGAAATGTTTGTGACGACGACTGAAGGCGACGGCAACGACAACGAAAAGGAAAGGTATTCCACGCACTTTTGCCTCGGGTTTTCCCACTTTTCTTTTTCGCAAGTTTTCCGAAAAGAGGAGGGGGAGCAAATTGAAACACGACAAAGAGCGAATCCGATAGATTTGAAGAAAGTGGAAATGTGAAAATGGCAGGTATATTCACATATATCTTCTGTTCCCTCAATTTCGGAAAATTGGTAAAAAGGTAAAAAGGATGACGAAAAACAAGATAAACAATTTGGTAACACGTGACATTTGGAGGAGGTGTTGATGAGAACTTGCTCCCTACTTCCACCTGTTACTATGGTGATTTTACTATAAGGGACATCACTACACATAGCATAAATGGGCACAAGACATATCTGTCAACCAAGAGATCGTTGGTCATCTGGGGTGGGAAAGAACATGCGTCATAGTTGAAATTAATAGCGGGTGGAAGCGGAAAGTAAAGAGAGGGAGGAAACGATCAAAAAGTTGGAGTTGCAAGATTAATAACGTCCGGAATTCATCTTGACAATAACATTATTTTCGTTATAACTTTCGAAACTGGTTTCGATCATTTGATCTGAGGAATATGTATCAGGACAAATGTAAGAGGACAAGAACTCAAATTCAAATATTGCAAAGAAAAAAAGGAAAAATGAAAAAGGAAGCAACACGAAATGAAGAACAAAAGAAGAGCAAAGAGTTTGAAAAGTACCTTCCTTTTCTTGCTAATCCTAGGATCACACAGTTGCTCAAGAGTCCTGCCACCATGAAACATTCATAGAAAGTGAAAGGAAAGAAATAACTCAGTTCGGGTAATCATTCTCCATCATCTTCACAACGAAATGGATTTATTTCAAAGTCGTTGATGTAAACTCAAAAACGCGCCAAGTTTGTCTTACACATCTCTTTTTTCTTCCTCCAACCATTTTCCATCTCTTCAATTCGAAACCAGGGAGGGAGGAAGAAGAAAAAGAAAAAGAACTGCTTGAATCCATGTCGGCAATGTGAGATGTTTGTTTCTTGACGCACATGTATGCATCCGCTAACAGAAGGCTGAATAAAAGGCTTAAAAAGATCAGATAACACTGCTTTTTTCAATTTCTGCCAGTGCATTTGAAAAATTCCAAAACTTTTAGCGACGGCGACGAAGGCGAGATCGGGGAAGTGGGCGAGCGCGGGGATGAAAACAGAAGCTGAACCAGTGGTTAATTGGAAATTGGTGCATTTGATGGCGGTGACAAGACCTGTCACAAGCAGGAATGCGCACAAAATCTAGTAATCTCTTTTTTGAGCGTTTTGAGCAGTTTGCTCCAAGCTCTTGCAAGCCTAATCACTGATTAGGTGGTTAGTCAACACTTTAGAAGGAACAAAGAAAGGAAAGGTTTGGATGATCAGCAGATTACTAGCTTAGAGACTAAAGTGCAGCAAAGATGAAAAACAAGTTATTTCGTATGATCTATGCAGATTTTGTGAAGGAGAAATAATTCTTGTCAGGGTTTTGAGAGAATGAGACAAATCAAGAATTTTGCAAGCAAAACATACTGGGAGTAGTCCAAAAACTGGAGGAGCATTACTAAGAGGTCATGTATGTTTATGGAAGGTACAGATGGACAACACATGACATGACCGGCACTGCAGACAATTGTCTTCTGACTTGCACACTCGTCGCTGCAACTTTCACTTATTTTTTTGCGACGATACTGGTCATTGTTGCGTTTTGGTCCGCAACACCGAATTTTTCCAGCCAGAATTTACATTTTGCAAAATTAGACTCATTTTCTATGAAATCTCAGATAAAAGAAGGAAAAATGAAGGGAATGAGCTGAATGAACCGGGACCTATTCTATTTTGCAGGTTTCCTTCCTTTTCTTCATTGACAGCACAAGTTGCAATTGCTGTGTTGGCGCGGATCACGCGACAACAGAGGAAAATATGGAAAATGCTCCATTTGAGTTTTTATTCCTCGTTTTTCTACTGACTTCCCTGCAGGTTTCCGCTCTAGTGAATGTACAATTGAAATAAACGACACTTCCCGGGGCACATGCACAAGCACACATATAAACACAGAAAAGGAGGGAGAGGGGAGGAAAGACGATTGAAGAATGTGGAAATCCATTTTCAACACCTCAAGCTTTCAGATGATGAGGCAGTTGTTATGTTATGACTACATAGAGAAGTTAGGAAGGAGTGAGGGGAAGAATGGAAATGAAAAATGGGTTATGGGACCAGACAGAAGATAGTATAATAACAGACCAGGCGGAGATGTATTACAATTGTTTTTGGACTCGTATTTGAGCGGTACAACGAACGGAACTTGGAGTTACCTTGGACAGAACGGATATTGAATTCTCTTGAGTCTAGGGGCTCTTTGTCTATCCTCATTTTAATATGCAAAATAATTGGTATTATTCAAGTTGGATAGTAACAATTCCTAATTACAAAAAAGTATAGGGACTGACTTTCTTTTTGGCTGGCTTCTACAGCGGAACAAAATTCTTCCTTTTTTAACAAAACTTGTGGTTCAATTTTGCATCTGCCAAAGTTTTGCTTTTCTCTCTTCCAGTTTTCCTAGTCAACCAAAATGTCTTGTCTATTCTCGTCTTTCAAAAATGAGGTTCACTTTCATTTGTACAATCGTTCACTCAAATCGTCACTTTACTCGTTAACCGGTCCGAATTATGGGCTCGGCCACTAGGCCGGATTCATAACATCTGCTCATTTTGGTGAGCTAAACCCGTCGATCGCATTTCGGTTAATTGTCTCCGTCCGTGGTCTGCCGTCGTCTTCAGAAGACAGACACCTCATGTATATCCATGATTACGCCATTATAATAAAACTGGCAGAAGGCAATACTTGCCCGGGAAACGAAACGAGATGGAAGACTGGGGTGGTGGCCCCTCCCAGAGTTATAATACGCTTATTCAAACCACCTTTGTATGTGTATCCATGGGCGATCCACGAGGGGGTTCAACATCCTTTTGTGCCTTCTCGTTCTCCATTTATTCATTTCGCTTTGCGGACTTTTATACATTCATCATTTTTTCAATTCCTCGTTTCAGAATGGCGACACGATACAGCGCAAAGTTTTTCCGAAGACAAACGGAAGATGGAGAGGTTTGTTCTTTTCGATTTCTTGATGATGCTCATGATGATCGATGTATTTTACGGATTTTGGTTGTCATTTTTGTCTAGATATTTTTTCATTTGGCTGCCACTTTCTTTGCAACTAGAAACTATGATTTTTAATGGAAAAAAACGTATGGTTTAGAAAATGCGGTTGCAAGACGTCGTGGCTAATAATTATGTGACAAAACTATTGCAGATGTTTTTTTCGGATTAATTAAACCACAAAAATAGTTGTTTGGTTTTCCAAATATCTGTTCCTAATGTCACAATAGTTTTTGTAGTGGGACTAGGGAACTATAGTCATCCGGTTCCAGTGATTAAAAATTCTCAATTCGAGAGTTGGGAATCTTAAGTTTAAAAATGATTGGTAACCATTGCGTGACAATCATGAATAATTCAGAATGTTCCTTTCATCTAACCGTTCCATTCTCAATTATTTTCAACACCAACGATTTGTACTTCTTGAGCTGGTCTCTGTCCTTTTTCACTTTTCCTTTCTTGTTTTTGACTATAGAGGGGCAATGTGATAAAGTGCAACACAACACAGTGATTCCATTATGGACAACAGCGAGTACTCATCCTCAGCGGGGGTGATGAGGGAAAGATAGATGGTCGAAAACGACGGCGCAGTAGCAGAACATCATCATCCTCGCGCGAGAGAGGCAAGCGACACTGCCGTTGCAGAAGAGCGCACAAAAAGTGAGGAATCTTTGAATTATTCGCTTTGACACTTGGCGTGTCAATTCATGTTTTTTCCTGTTTTATTGTGCAGCACCCCCAAAGTTTTAGTGCATCTCTTCCCATCCCACTTGCCTCAGCCAATTTTCAAGAGATTTCTGCTGTTTCATTCCGTCTTCAACTCTATCAACTTCTCTTACTCTGCTTTCTTTTTTCAATTTGATTAAAAACCTCTCAAGTGGCACTGACACTTAATCCACCCCACATTACTTACCCCAATGTTGCCAGTGGCGGGCGATAATCATGTTTCTATTATGGAGTCAGTGACTCTCACTCTCTTCTACAAACAACAGAATATACAATTAACTTTCAAGTCGTAATTCGATACACGCGAACACTAGTGCCCGTCTTTCTTCCTCTCTCGATCCGTCATCCTTCCGATCCTTCCGATAGATTCTTGCTCTTGTCTTCTCTTTGTAAATTAGAATTGTTGTATTGGTTGGGTGGTTGTGGAGACAAGATGCGACCAGTGCGAGCTATCACATATCAAACATGTGGTAAGGGGTTACAATTCTAGGTTCTAGGGTTTCCAAGTTTCCGTCTGGTCTTGTCTCCCTTGTCATCTTCTTGTTTTTTCCCAAATGCCTTTCGCTTCTTCCATTTGGGAGCGGCTGGTTTTTCATAGAAAATCAGGCACGTTGCCTGAAAAATTGGGCAGCACTTTTTCAATATCTCTTTCCCCTTTTTCCCACATTTCACCCGAATTCCTCATCTCATTTCTTATTCTTCATCCTCCTTTTCCTTCCTTTTCTAAACCTCAAATCTCAACTCACGATTCCAATTTTTCCAATTTCTCCTTTTTTCGGCGCTACTTGAAGCTTGAAGCGGTCTCCTTTTCATTTTTCCTCAAAGTATCAGAATATACTAACTCGGTGTTGATTCCATACCCAAGTCTACCTACCTTCCGCATAGTTCACAGCTCGCCGAACTTGACCCCAGGATTGACCACTTTATTTAACCACTACCGCCTCAAATCGGAGCCAACTGACCAGTGTGTAGTGTGTTTGGTAGGAGAGGAAACGCAACTTATATCCGCAACATATACTTTACTGCATAGTTAGGGCTTCTTCTTCTTCCGCTTCTGCGCACTCCAGAGGTCAACACATTCCGAACAGCTGTCCGCGCGGAAGAGCCGACACCGACCTCTAATTCTTGGCATCCGAGCGTTGGAACTGAGCTGTTTTCAAGATTCCTTTAGTTCCAATTCAAAACTTTATAATTTTTCTTTTTTTCTTCAGTCAACCCAGCTTGGTTCAGTTGGCAAACAGATTTTAGGCCCTAGCTCCAATGAGAAATGCGATACTTGTTATTTCCGCCAGTCGTCCTTTGTATAGAGATTTTATTATAGTAGTTTCAAGGACTTAAAACTAATTTTTCAATTATGAAAAAATCATTCCAGATGAAAACGTATTGGGGCAAGTCAGGAGCCCCAATTACTCTTCCATGTTCTATAAATGTCCAAAATGAGGAGAGTTTTTCACTGGATTGGCGCAAAGATGGACAGTTGATTCTGAGTGCTTTCGGGAATGAACAAGGACATGTCACACCAAATCTTCAAGGTAAGATGGCTATTTTTAGTTGTTTATTATTGTTCAAAATGCAAAACGTTGAATAATTGTGAAACAAACACAACGAAAAAATACATATAGAACAAATAATTATGTTATTCACTTATTTACTCGTATTGACAACTGCATTAATGTACTGAGAAACCCGTTTTTTGCCGACGGCAATTTGAGACTATTGCTACTGCCATTGCATTTTAGAGTCAGTTTTATTCAGATTGAAACTTCTACTTGAAATTCGACATTTGTAGTAATCTGTAACCCACGCCTATTAGTCTTTACTTTCCCAAATGAATATAGCGGCACGATCAAGGCCGGAAGACTACCAAACGTGACAATATCATATGGTTTTTGTTTATAGGAAACGGGAAGAATTCTTTCTTGGTATCAGATCAGCCCCCGGCATGGCCCCGGCATGGGATATTTGAGATCTATGTCCTAATAGACTATTGGCTAGTTACTCACCAATGATCTACAGTATGCCAGTCGTTGTCAAAGTATCTTAACCGATACGGCCGAGAACTGCCGTATTCGTTGACGGAAATGATCACAACCTTCAAAGAAAGTAAAATGAGAAACTTTGAACGGTTAATGACGTCAATACCTCATCCGCATCACTGATGTCTACTGCGTGATCTACAGTAACGCGTGTCAGCCATTTTCCCTTATGTCTCCGGCTGTAGATATGATACACCTTTGCATCAGAAGCTTCCTCCCACGTGAACGTATACGTCCCTCTGTAAGCGTACTCCGCCTTCACGAACGATGTCTTTCCGGGTTTCAAATCCATTAGTGCTAGTTGGCAATTGTAGATCTGCAAAACAAATAGAGATGTTTTTGCCACTCATCTTTTTGATATCTTGAACATGAAATCTTTTGGTTCGACCAACTGGTAGGAAGAGACAGATACTAAGAACACAAGAAAAACATCAACACATCAATAACATACCGTTTTCATAATCTTTTTACATTTTGCCATTCTAAACGTGTGTATGTCGAATCGACTGTCACACATTCCTAAACACTGGAATGGCACCTGAAATTATTAGTTATAAAAAAAACCGGAGAATATGAATCACTTGTTTTTGGATACAACAGCCAGCACTGTTCGAAGGACTCATTGAGCATTTGAAAAGTCTGTCGAATTCTTTCCGGCATCCTTTACCAGCCAAATAGTGTTCTGAAACCGGCTCTTTTATCTTCATATTCAAAATGTCTCCCAAACCTGGTCTTAACACCTCCTTTTTGTCAGCTGGATTAGCACTGCAAACAGATTGACATTCCGGGCCGTGGTATCCTCTTGAGCAACATTCTAAAACCGATTCTGGGGGATTTCTGAATGGTGGCTCTTCCGAGTGTATGAATGATGTTAACGTAACTTCGCCGAATTCCACTCGAGTATCCTTTATATAACATCGATATGCACCAAAATCGGATTCTTCTAGATTAGTTATTTTCAGAGAAGACACCATATCTCTTGAAAACTTTGCAGCATGATAGGAAATTACAGTGTGTCGGGTGCCATTTTGAATCGGGTCGCCCAACTTTTCATTTGTTACTTTGACCCAGTCGACAGCTGGTTCTGCTCCGGTAATAAGTTTTAAATGACAAGCCATTTCAATACTCTTAATGGACGGTGGAATTTTGAGATCCTCTTGTGAAAGTTGAATTTGACTAAATGTCACAAATGAAACAATATTGGAGAATAGTGACTTGTTCCATTCCGTATTATTCTTGTAAATCTCACCATGAGCAACAACGTAAACAGAATAAGACGATTCTTGAGTAAGGTCTTCAAAAGTGAATTCCAAATTTGTTGTCTCGAAAACGGTTTCCGTTTCTGCATTATCCAGTCGATCGATTAAATGTACTTTGTAAACTCGAACTAATTCTGGAAGTTCTGCTGGTGCCAGCCATGTAAAAGTTGCAGAGTCTTCGTTATTTGTCACAAGTTCAAGATCTCGCGGTTGAGAAGGAGCATTTGAATAACTGGCAACTAGACATGGAAAGATAGCTTCCACATTCAGCAGGAAACAAGAGAGATTATCTTTTTTCTTCTTAACTTCGTAATTCATAGTAGCATTGCACAACCCAAAACAATACGGAAACTCTACGTCGTAGGACTTTTTCCAGCAACAGCTGGTCACGTCTCTTCCTTTTGATAAACACTGAGACACGGGCAATAAAAACGACTGACAATCGTAATCGGGATCGAAGATTTGGTAACGAGTCATCACCTCCGGTATAGCACCCGGATTGCACAGGGACGTGTAACATTTCTCCGGCACTCCGAGATCCTTACAACATTGTTCCCGAAGAGAATAAGCAGCAGGAAATAGTAATAAGGTTAAGAGTATGAAACAGTTTAGACATCGGGTGAAAGTGATAGACATGATGATAAGAAATGATAAGAAGAGCCGCAAGTGGATATGATATGAAGGCGCCTACAGCAGAGTAGAAACGTTGGGGGATCGGGCTGCCCGCCCTCTCATTCGTCGTCGTCGTTTTTGTGACGTTTTTTTTTCTCGCTCTCTCCGCTTCGGCAGCTACAGAACGTTACAGGCCACTCTTTCTTCCTTCGATACCCTGCCCTCCCCTTCTTCATAAAATTTCGTTTTATCCATCCGTAGTTTCCATCCAATAACTTATTTAGAACACGACAACTTTCCACGAGGAAAACTTGAATTTGACTTTAGAATGATGGAATGACGGGTGGTCATAAACGAGGAATAAGAAGGATACTGATAAGACGAGAACAAGTACGGTATCAAAAGATTGGGAGGAAACAGAAAAAGTGAGAAGAAGAAAGAAAGGATGATATAACTAATTTGTTATAAGGTGGAAAGAATATGAAACGCATGTGTTCTTTATTTACTCAATGTGACCGCAGTACAAGGAATGGTGTGAAACAATCGCAATATTTGATTGGGGGAATATCACTTTAGATCTTGTTCCGATATAGTTTTGTTCAGTCAGATAACCATAGAATCAGACGAACATTGGTTATCAGTGAGTGAAAAGTAAAAGCATATCCGAATGTTTCCGCGAAATACAACTTGATAGTGATGATCTGTTGATGACCCTAGAAAGGAACGGGTTCAATGAACATCTAATCGAGACCAGCGGATCCGGTTCAAAATTTAGTTCCGAGAAGTTCTAGACTGACAAAAAACAAAGATAAAAACTTAATGAAACCTTTCTCTTTCAGGAAGACTAGCCCGTGATGGACACCTAGGAATCACAATACATTCAGTGGCGGATGCTGATGCAGGTGTCTATCAATGCATTGTCACAAAGTTTTCGAAACAACCGACTAAACCGGAAAAGGGACTTTCGGCAAAACTTGTAGTCAATGGTACACACACTACCCTTAATAATGAAAACAAAAATGAATTTTTCAGCTGCACCAATTATCACGTACCCAACCAACAATCAACTGATACATAAGAAACATGGCTCAAATTTCACCATTCAATGTGAAGCGGAAGGAACTCCACAGCCAGAAATTACTTGGTCGAGGGTACTTGAATTTTATATTTGATAGAGTTTATTCAAGAACTTTGGTTTTTAGAATGAGCAAATCATCAGCACCTCTCCTACCTTGACTTTGAGCAGTTTGGAAGAAGACGATAGAGGGCATTATACTTGCCTCGCAGTGAATATTGAAGGAAATGCAACTTCCTCCATTGATATCCGGTTTTCAAGTGAGTTATCCCACATTGCTCCGCAAAACGCTTTCTATGACATTCTAGAAACCACAAGTCTTGACCTTGTTCCGCTCAACAAAACCGTGATAGAAGGTTCCAACTTGTTCTGGCACTGCCATGCCAACTCTCAGCCAACCGCTATCTCTTATTCCTGGTTGTTCGAGAAGAAACCCATCAAGACGACATCACTTGGCCTACGGGCGAACATTCGGGTTAGTTTTTAGTCTCAAAACAGAGATCGCTTTGTCTCTCAGTTCCCAGTAGGCCCCCATTACCATCATTAATCACCAATCGTTTTTTTTTTCTAGTCCGGTGACCTTTCCCTTCAAGATGTTCGAAAAAGCGATCGCGGCTGGTATACCTGCGAGGCGAGGAATTCAGAGGGCGAACTGTCAACCTCGTCAGCTTATCTTCAGGTTTTCTGTAAGTCTTATTTGTTTTTCAAAGGGGAGACGCAGATGAAAGCGGATAATTGAGGACAAAGATTTGTCCTTCAATCAAAAAGCAATTCATCCAAAAAGTGCTGTACATATCTTGAGAAACGTTTTTGTTGAGGCGAGCGGAAAAGAAATAAATTGTTGTACAATCAGAGAAATTTCGAATAGTCATTATTTAAAAGTGCTAGTCTCAAACGGTCTCAAACGGTCTCATCGATCAAGTTCCGCCATTTTTCTCTGACATAGCATCATGCACTTGTGAAGTACGTCTGCCTCCCACACAAGTCTAGACCCACTGTTTTAACATTGAAAACGTTTAATGAATAGATATGATCTATTCTTTGTTTCGCCACTTTGAGAAATTCATAATACTATTAGAACAAAGTTTACGAAGAAAATGATGTTTTAGATCCGCCTGAACCCGCAGCTTCTCATCAGCCAGTGAAAACAGTGGGATCCGGGAGAAATGCAACTGTTTCGTGCGATGTGGTTTCTAATCCAGAACCAACTTTGTATATCTGGTCAAAAAATGGTCATTACTTGCCGACACAATCATCGGTATAAAATCAAATCATTAGAGCTCTGAAGATAGATAAATTCAGAGTGAGATCTTGATAGTGAACGCTAAACAAGGCGACGGTGGGATCTACGGATGTCAGGCAGATAACATCGCCGGGAAAGGACCAATCGTAGAGACGCATTTGGTCATTGCAGGTAATAACCTTCCTAGCTAACCAAAACTGCTAATGAGGGAGTTTTTACAGAACCGCCGGTATTCACAGTCACCCCGCCGGCAGAGATAAAAGTCCGATTGGGAGATCAAGTATCTATACCATGCCAGGGATTTGGAGATCCAATGCCGATAGTGTATTGGATCAGGGACAAGGTAAAACTGGAACATGGCAACAAATGGCACATTTTTTTTTCCAGAAAAGAATCAACCAGTCTACTCTAAATTTTAAAAGAGTTGAACATCTAGATCATGGGTTGTATGAATGTGTAATTGCAAACACAGTGGAGACGATTTCCACAAAAGTCATGTTAATGGTGGAGGTAATGAGTAGCTTGTTGCCTCTATGATTTATAAAAAAAACTATTTAATTTTTAGAGTGCAAAACCTCAAATGGCAACTGGAATCAAATTTGCTTGCATTGACAGCAGTTCTGTGAAAATCACGTGGAATGCAGGTGAAGAGAATAGAATGTCACTGTCTGTCTTTAAACGTCGGGTCTTTCAGGTTATAACGGTGGATACATCCAAACGTTTGCTCTTCATGCTCAAAATGAAGTTACCCAACAATGGACATCAATTAAGACATCTCGAACTGAGATAACACTCGACCAATTGGAACCTTTTGTTTCTTATCGAATAAGTATCGAAAGTATCAATTCAAAAGGATCTACCAACTCAACAACATACAACAGAAGAAGTAACCATACATTTTTTAGAATATTCTTTTGCAATTAAATGTTCAGGTTGCACCAGTCTTCATGCTCCGGAAAAGTTGTTCTTCTGTGGATTCAACGAGATTTGTTGGTCTGCTGCTGCAGGAGCATCATCCTATCGCATTGAAAGTCGAACGGAGCCCAGCAAAAATTTCCAGCCTGTTGCGGAAGTTTTCGAAACATACTACCGTCTTGGAAAGGAGTTTGATGAGTCAAGGACGACAATTTTCCGTGTTCGAAGTTCCCGACCGGCGTATTCACCTAGTGAACCAAGTAATGCATTGAGATTCGGACCAGCAGGTAATTATTCCGATCCGATTACAATGAACTAGAGCAAATGTTTTAGAAAACATTGATCTGCCTATCTTCATGTTTGCTGGTGTCTTCGGCCTGTTCATTATATTTTTGTGTGGTCTTTTTGCTTGGAAATGTTTCAACAAGAAGAACAAGAAGAAGAAGAGACGAACAAGCCGTCGGACGTCTACCCCTTCGAAAACCTATCACGACTACGGGCGGTTCACATATGGTGAGCCTTTGTTTTCTCGTTTTCTGTTTCTCACGCATTTCGAAATATGCTCTGCGCGTTCTGCTCACTAAAGCATTATTTTTGTTTTTCAGCAAGCGGCAGCAGCTCCAGTCAACCAGGCACAGAAACGTACTACGAACCTTCATTGCGATTGTAAGTGAATTTCACCCAACACAAGGGAGCATAGCGTGATGTTATTGTAAACAAACCGTTAGTTGATAAAACCGACCGACTGTGCGAAAGAGAAAAAAGTGGAAAACAATACCCATTTTGTCATTCGTCATGAGTAATTCATCAGTTTTATGTGCAACAGAAAATTTAAATAATTTGAATTGTTACGAAATTGGAATTGTAGGCTGGACGAGTCAAATGAGTGGAGAGGACCTCGAGACTTGGAACCTGTAGCAGTCCGCTATGCACCTTCACTTCTAGAAATGGATTATGATATTGGAGAGGAGAATCCAATTGATGAGATGTTCAGAGACAGATACATTCTCGGAGTGCAAGATCCTCCGGCTCAACTGTATCAGGATTTGAGATTGGAGAGACTGCGAAGAGAATATAAGCAATCTCAGATTTAATTTTTTTTTGCTCCATTGTATCTTCTCATGGTTTCCGGGTAATCCCTACCTCTTCGTATCACTATATTGCATCTCATTGTTGCCAAGTCAATATTTGAAAAAAAAAGAAAAAATCTTTAAGTCTTACTTATTAATATTAACCGTTTTCCTTCTCCCCTATCATTTAAAGGTTTCAATGAAATTGTTTGTTCAGCTCATCCTTTGATTGTTTTAACTAACTTTCAACTTTCAAAAATCATTGGGTAAACATAAACAGATGAAGAAACCACGTGAAACGAATTGAAATGAAATGTGAATTGGCTGTTCAGTTCCATTAAAACGACCAGTATTTCCGTTTTTCAAAGAATTTTCGCTTCCGAACTGACAGAATTCTTGTCATTCAGATGCATTCTGAGAATTCAAATTTGACTGACAGCTCTTCTTTCCATCTAAAAAAACCTAAACCATTATAAAAGTGAAATTCTAAACGTTTCACTTTTTTCTTTCTTTCACATGCCATTGTCATTGAATATAACTGTTTCTGACACTCATTCGTTCTTTTCCATATGCGGAGGGAAATTACCGCGGAACGTTCTAGAATCGTCGTCAATTACCACAAGGTTCGGTCCGCAAAGTGTACATGAACCAGTAATGCGTCGAACATTACGACACACTCAGAGTGGTGGGGTGAGAGAGAAAGAGGAGCGCTCTCTGGACACAGACCGCGCTCTCCTCGCACACTCTCTCCCCCCCCCCTTCTCGTCGTCGTTTTCTGTATTGACATTCATTCGTCCTCCGTCCTGTCCTCATTCGTCGTTGTCGTCTGGCCAGGCTCGCTCGCTTGCTGTTGCTCGACCCGATCTGGCCACTCTGACTCTGCCAAACCGTTTGCAATCGAATGTCATCATTTTCTGCGCGACATCTTCTTCTTCTTCCTCCTCCAGAAACTCTTTGGCTTGTCGTGAGTTTCTCCTGCGACGTGCGGTCACGGGTCGCACAGTGTTTACGCTTTTTTCTTTACGGCTAGCAAGAGAAAACAGAAAAAGAGAAAACAACCTCGCACAGATTTCCGCTCAGATCTGCCGCCGTGTGTGATGCATGAATCATTCTACCAATCCCCTTATTTCACAATCATTCCTTCCTTATTTTGTTTTCAAAATGCCCGCAAGCCAAATTTTTGCCTTCTGTACTTAGTTCCTCACTCAAGAAAGTTAGTTGTGCCGACAAAACCTTTTGTGCGATACATGAATGGAAAACCTAAAACCAATCGATCGACGCCGATCGTTATCAGGTCAAGTGCATAGATAGGCACTGCTCTTCTCGTTATCTAATAGATTAGCGCTGCCGAAACAGCTATTCTACACCACTTTGCTCTTCAAATTCGGGTCTTTGTCTTGTAGGTTAATTTTCTTTTCCTACAGGGCTTGGTGGCTGGACATCGATTTATCGTTCGGGGTCATTTGTCTCAGGGGTGACTCACTGGTAATCGATTGACATATCCATTAGTCAGCAATCTGTTTCCAATTGTTGCTGTGATCCATCAGTAACGGATCCTTTGCTTCCATTAGCAGTGATCGTGCAGAATATAAACATTTCTGCAAGTTTCCCCTGTCCATTCAATCACACCCAGTTCTCGCCATTCAACTCGTCATTCCAAATTGTTTGCCTGTGGCTACACAAACATCGAAATCTATTGATTTGTCACTTTTTCACATCTTGTTCACTCATTCGTTTTCTGTTCTTTACCTTTTGCTCACTCTCAACCGTATTTTCTTACAGATCACAAACCTCAACAAAGTCGATTGAACTATGACCAAAATGCTCATCTTCTTCTTCGGTAAGCATCTCAGCAGTCTTCAAGTGGCGTTTCTAATTTCGAAAAGAGCGGATGTGAATTTAACGCGTTTCGAGCTGGGGTTCAAACGGGAAATGAGAAACGCGCAGCGCAAGATGATACAATAGTAACGAAATCTTTGCAGCCGTTCTGGCAGTCGCTTCCGCTGAGCACTTCTACGTGACCAACAACGACACCGGACTCGCTTGCATCATCCTTGACGGAGACTTCCAATTCAACTTGGTCTTCAACGATAAGAACACTACCCAGAAGTACACTGCCACCCTCAACAACACTGTTAGCGTTGATGGAGACTGCAATGGAATCTACAACAACCAATCCGTTCAGACATTGAACGTCAGTTGACTAAACATAGAATATAGAGTTTTAATTTGCGTTTTTCAGATCAAGTTCAACCCAGAGGGACAATCTGCTCGTTACAGCAAGGAATGGGAGCTCAACATCGTGTTCGGATCGTCCAGCAACGAGGCCTTCAAGATCATTAACTACACCCTCCAAACCCAGAGAACCGACTTGATCCCATCGTTCAACAAGTTCCAGATGGACGAGAAGGCTCCAGGAGACGTTACTGCCACTGAGACCAACGCCTACAAATGCTCGACTGCCAAGCTCGGACTCGTCGGAGGATCCACCATTGATATCAAGACCGCCAACGTGATTGCCTTCGCTCGCCTCAACGGAACCGCCTTCCCGGCCAACCAGATGTACGAGGTCTGCTACTTGGATGCCCGTACCAGCGACGTTGTCCCAATCGTTGTCGGAGCTTGCCTTGCCGCCCTCGTCGTTGTCGTCCTCGTCGGATACCTCATCGGACGTGCCCGTGCCAAGAGACAGGGATACGCCAGCGTCTAAGGTGTCTCGCCTCGAAACCCAACAACAACAACCCGAACAACTTCGACCTGAAGCTCAGAATCTGATGCGTTTTCCTATCCTATTCCCAATCCTCTCCTTTTAATGGTATCAAAGTCACGTCACCACGCTTATCTATTTTATCTCAGTTCTTCCACCAAATACCTATTTCGATTTATATTCTTCCATTCTCAAACGAGTAGTACCTCACGTGGTAATAGAACACCGTTTCTGAGCCCGTACTTTGAACTTTTCCCCCTCCCCCAATCAAATTTCTCGCAATTCTTTGTGTTTTTTCAGTAAGTGAATAAAGTACTCCAACAATACCAAGAATTTTTGATGTTCCAACTTGAGTGGAAGCAGAAACGACTTGTGTATCAAGCGGAAATGCATCTTCAGAGTCGCTTCAAGCCATCAGTTACGTGCTTTGATGCAAGAATAAGAATAACGAAGAAGGAGAAGTCCCATGTGACCACTTCAAAAGTACGCCTACTGTCATGCCAAACGGAAACACCTTCAAACACGGATGGAAGAAAAATAAAGGGGCTTGCTAGTACGTAGTACATGGATGGGTGTTTTTTTTTTAAACTGCATGAAAATGCTCGGCATTTATGAAAAACATTTTGCGAATAAAAAAATAATGACTTGAGACAAACGTTAGTTGAAAAAATGAAAGCAGAAAATTGGTTTTGCTAAGAAACCAAAAGAAAATGAATTTGAGGGCAAAACATTGATTAATAACCAGCAAAAATAGAGATCATATACGAAATCACCCAAAACTAAGCAAACAACGGAAAAATCCAGATCATCTTTACTCATAATGAAGCCGGAGAATACCCTCCACATAGCACATCGGAAATCCGCATTCCTCCGCCAACATGAGGTACATTTTGTGAATTGTCGACAGTCGTTTGAAATCGAGAAACTTTAGAAACACTGCTTGAGCCAGGTAGATTGGGTTGGAGGTATCTTTGTAAATCTGAAAAAGCATAACACTTTGCAAATGGAAGATTAGAAAAAAACCAACATCTTGATAAGTTTCTACTCGTTTGTTGATGGATTGAGTCATAATTTCAACGCAATCTGAAAATGAATCAAATTTCAAAATATTTTTCGCATAATGTTTTTACTCACTTTCTTCATTGAATCCCCCATCATCCCAATCCATGAAGAATCCTTGATACTCATCCATGTTTCTCAACTCTTTTTCTGTCATTTCCGGAACTTTTATCTCTTTGTATTCATAAAACGGATCTGCTGGCGGCTTTTTCGATTGGAATGTTGCATCGGCAAGAGCAATTTGTCCATCTCGGCGCAGCTGACTGAAAATCTATCAGTTTTCTATTAAAAAGAAGCTTAGAAGACTATTAGATGTTCATTTCCCAAAAAAAGCACATCCAAGGGTTTAGCGTGCATTGAATACCAATAAGAGGTATTCTGCCACTGGAAAATGAACAAACGCGATGAAAAAAGACTCTTCATACTTTGCAAAAACATTTGACCACTGAGCGGATCGAACGCCCAACCTTTCGATCTGGAGTCGAACGCGCTACCATTGCGCCAAGCAGTCATACCTACTCACTGCCGCCGAGGCAATGAAATAGGGCGGCCGCAGTAAACAAACGAGAGCGGCGAGAGAAACTCATGTTTTGCAGAGCGTATGTTGAGAGTGGTAGGGGTAGATGCGCTCTACCGGAATTCGAAACTTTGTCGCACTTTTTTTTCTTGCAAAAGCTTTCTAAAAGATAGGAAGAAGGTGGAAGGGAAACTGATTGATGGTAGATGACATCTGAGAATGTTCTCATCTCTAATTTCCGTATTTTTTCCGGCAGTCTGATGTAAAAAATACGCAGGTGAACCAATTATCTCAAAAATGTTTTTTTGGTTATTCAAAAACTCAAACTCGTGTTTTTTTTAAATTGTTTCTCCGTGTATGCAATTATAAGAACTATGAAATGAATGTTTCAAAGCCTATATTTTTCTGAACTTCTTTGTTTGACATTCTTAACTTTTAATATCAACTTGTTGGCCTAGAAATGCCAAATATCAATTCAGTTCTGACTCTTTCACTTCCATTTCATTGTCCAAAAAAGAAATGAAAAAATCCTGGATGGCGGAACAAAAGCTCGTAAATCTTTTGGCTGCGGGAAAAAAAGAGAAAAAAAACTTTTGTGGTTCGGATGTGAAGAGTGTGTTCTGAGAACGGAGGAAAAAGGCCAAAAACTCATCCGATTAAAAGCCCTCATTTGTGTTTTGTAGAGCCGAGGCGACGACCACTTTATAGAGGCTAAGATTTTGGGAATTTAATTGATGGTGCAAGCAGCTTTCATTCTTTTTGTCTTCGTCGGGACAAAAAATGAAGTAGATTCCAAGAAGGCACATAGACAAGTTGTTTAGCGGAAGGAATGGATATGCAAAAAAAGGACAAGCGAACTCACAATTGTCGTTTCTGGATCCACATTCTTCTTGGATAATCTGGAACTTTATCCTTGCGAAGAGTGTGTTTGACAGTGTATTCTCGCGGAACATAGCCATTTCTTGTTGGAGATTCTAAAAATTTCTCAATTTCCCAGAGAAACGAGAACGGTCAAATGCAACTCACTAACTGTCCATCTCAGTGTCATTTTTTGATTTGGGTTTTCAGGAATCAGAAACCTTCTATCATCTGGTGTCACTCGTCTCGACACTCCATTCAGATCCACTTCTCGGCGTCGGATATACTTCATATTCATCTTCCGTTCATATATTTTGAAATATTTGTTCATATCTGCAAAGAGAAACCATATAAAAAAGGACAAACTTCATGAGGAGACATGCATGTCGGCCGACAGAAAAAAGTGCTCGCCGTGCGGGGAGAAGGCGTGCTCAAATGTGCATAGTCACTGTGGGCCACGAGCAGACGAGCGCGCATCACATCGCATCCCACAACGTGGGCGGAACGCGAGTAAACTGAAACGATGAAAAAGGACAGGGAGCGAGCGAGGACCGAGCATTAATTGGGCCGGCGCTCAGCCAATGGAATCACGCCATTCATCCCTTTTTTGCAAGAAAAAGAGAATGGAAAGTAGTCAGCTGAGTCAGGGCTAATGCATTTGCATACCAATGAGAAAGTAAGCTTCATGAGAACGCTAACAACATTTTTTGTTTTCACAGAGATAATTTTGGCATTTTATTAGGAAATTAGGAAAATAGACGGAAAATGCCACGAAGCATGTGCAGTTAGTTATGAAAATGGAAAAAAGGTTGGAAAAACCAAAACTCTTAGTACTTGAAACATGTTGAGTTTTTTATGAGCATACTTTGAGAAGAAAGAACAGAGAGAGCACTCACTTCAAAAATAGGAAAAAACTGAGTTATTTCCCTATTTTTGGTGTGAGAGGATGTTCTAAGTCAACGCCAGCTTTCAAAAAAGGAAAATATCATAAACAGAGTATGTCACTAAGTATTAGGACAATATCTCTCATTCGCCGAAAAACCAAGGTAAAGCGGACGGATATGCGAAAGTTAACATGATGTTCAGAATAACTTTCAAAGAACCATGGGAAAAACACGTAAACTACGGGATTTATATAATCCCCCGCGACAAATATTAATGGGATAAGATGGAGTGTTCAGAATTTCTTTTTTGACATTTTTTTTGACAGCGGAAATCTTTGGAAAACAGATTTTTATTCGAATCAAAATTCAGAGAACGGAACAATTTAGAAGATATATTATAAAACAGCAGTACATGTCCATATTAATTAATATCAACTTGAAAGTACATAGAAAACAAGCAAGAAAATCGGAAAAAAGAGAACACTCGGAAGGAAAACTGAGGAAAATGGAAGGCGGAGGAGGAGGAGAAGGAGACAGTGAGGTTGAGTTTTCCTGAGAGATTTTCGAAATAAAAATTTTAATAGATACAAAAAATGAAGTGGTTTGATTCTTTGAAGCATGGCTATGTAGATGACAAAATTGTAGATCTAAGCTTCCGTAAAAAAACGAAAATCCAGCCATTATTTTCATTTATTTTCGCCTATTTTATGGGCCAGTTTTGAAAATTGGTGAGAGGGGATTAGTAGTTGACTTTGTAATAGGCGAATAAATCTAGAAATTTGTAAGCAACAAGTCTTTAATGTTTTTCTTGCAAAAAGACTGAATCTAATACAACGGCCACTCTCCGTATGCTTTGCGTAGCTCATACTCGATCATTTTCGGGTCGAACCAGTGATTGAAGACGACGGCGGCAAGAAGACGATGCTCGACGCTCATCTCCTCAAAGGTCAGTTTCTTCCAGAACCATGCACGTTGCAGGTAGTATGGATTGCTTGAAACATGGTACTTCTAGAAAAAAGATAGCTAGATCAAAAAATGTAACTTTTTTCAAATTAACCTCGCAGTAGTGTTCGTATCTCTCTTGGAAACCACGCTCGCATGAAAGTTTAAGAACTGAAAAATGTATTCCCTATCTTTTTTTTAAATTATAGATTAGCTTACGGTAACTCGCTTCTGGATAGTCTTCCAACTCCTTTTTCATCTTTGCAATAAGCGCGTTGATTGCCTGAGCGGAGTTCGGAGGGAGTGGCTTGTCCGGGTTGTGCTCGACAAAATTTTTCTCAACCTTAAAACCGGCATCGATGCAGTCCTTGAGATCTTGGTATGCTTCACGACGGATCTCGTGGCTGAAGTAAAAGCAAAAATACATTTTGGTCCGGAGAAATGAGTGTTCTCTCACTTTGCCCTGACGTATTGTTGCGACAGAAGGTTTGGACGCTCCGGAAGTTGGTAGTTTACTTTTGGAGTAAACGAGACGGTGAACGGCTCATTGACACCTGGCTCTCCGCGAACTAAAGATTTTCATAAAATTGAAAATTATAAAACTAGATTAACTCACGGCAGACCCAATAGAATGTATATGGCTGGGAACCCTGCTTCAGAACCGTTCCTTCGTTTCCGGACTTGTGGGGAACACAGACACGGAGTACAATGCGACGGATCTTGAGTCTATTTTCCAGAGTAAGAAACACGTCAATGTTGCGAATAGTTTCCATTTCGTCTTCCAAAACACCGTGTTTCTCAAAGAGAATGTCTCGATAATGTTGGAAATCTTGCTCAGATAAAGCCATGGCTGGAACAAAAACATTATTGGCTTATTTAAGAGGTCTGAATGTTGGAGGCGGGAGGAAAGGAGAAATGAAAAATTATAGAGCCGCAACCGAAGGCGATTCGTGAAAATTATCAGGGAGAGTATGTGGACATCTTTGCAAAACAATTTTGATGTCACAAAACACCGGGAAACAAAACTACTATAAATGTCAAAAAGAGGCAGCTCTTGTCACTGATTTAAAGTGGTTTATTTTGTAATGTTGTGATAATTCATACGAGTTTCCAAACTTCCGAGATGCTGTCCAAAGAAAATGTTACAACAAAACAGTTTCTAATGGTACACTGGCGCGCGAAGACAGCTCGAATCGATTACACACAATGCTTGCATACCATTTCGAAGTGTAAGATCAACAGAGCATGGACATCTGTGCATATTTTTTCTAACAAGTAAGATAGTTCCAAATCAGAAAAAACAGTGAATGTGCGCCAGATGTTGCCGAGAAACACTGACCATTGCAGGAAAAATAGCAAAAAAAGCAAACGGAAAAGACGTTGACATAGGAAACACCAAAAAAGAGGGAACGATTCGTGTTAACCTACCGCTTCAAGGCGAGTTGGGGAGAGAGAAAGAAAAAGAATAACAGAGAGAGAGAGAGAAAGAGGGTGGTGGGTGGGAAAAAACTGTCGTCGTCGAATAGTACCCAAAAGCCATAGAAGGAATTTGACAAGAATGTTAGCTATGACTATCCTTAAGACATCAAAAAGGTTGTGCTTAATGGGGTTTGAAAAATACTCAAAAAGTACCATGGGACTGGAGATCAAATCAGTTGGCAGGTTGCCTAGAGCATGTTTGGTACCTTATTCTGTCAATTGAACAATTTTGAAAAGACAATCTGTTAATTGGATAGCCATCAGAGGAGCAAGATTGCAAGAAGGCCCGATTCGGTGTATTGGATTGGATCGAAATAAGTTCGGATGATAAGATGGAATGGTCAGCAGACCTGGGATCTGTGCAAAGCAATGCCGGAGCAAACACGTGACCATTCGAACGATCGACGCGACGACGAGGTGACCACTATGCTAAAAGGGTACGCGATGAATTCATTGGCGTAGTTAACGATGGGAAAACCCTGTTATCATAGAGACACGAGCTCTCTGTGACAGTGCGAAGAGACGGAAAAGATAGAATGGTGGTTTGAAAAAGGTGAAAAGGAGAAGAAGAATACATAATTGATATTGTCGGACGGGAATGGAATGGAAGTAGCTCAAAAACGCCCATTCTTTTTATCGACAGAGGTGGTGATGGGAACGAGAACAAGAATGAGAACAAGAGGCGCGAAAAAATTGTGAAATTTTTCGGAAACATATCTGTGTTTTTGTTGATTTACGCAACAAGTTGAGTTGCCTGTCTGGGGTGAGAAGGAGAGAGATTAGAAACATTGGAGGAAAGTGTTTTTCTTCTACCGCTTGTAAGCATGAAGGTCGAGACAGGAGATTCGACTCCCATTCCTTTTTTTTTCTTTGATGACTAATATAACACATTTATGAATTGTAGTGACTGTTTTCAAGAACACATGAGGGAATGCTGATCTACTGTTGGAATACATTAAAAATGAGGAATGAAGTATGAGAAGTAGGTAGATAGAGATGAAGTAGACAATTTAACTGTAATGAGTGCGCAGAAGATCGTCGACGAATCCCAGACTCAGCTTGTTCATGAAGCACATGCACATGACTGTTAAGTGCTCCGGCTTGAGAACTTTCCAGTCCAGATTCTTCCAGAACAGTGACATTTTCAGATGATGGTCGTTACGCGTGATACGGTAGCGCTTAAAAAACCATTTGTAAAACATTGTAAAAAATAATTTATTCACCTCCTGATAGTAATCCATTCTAGATTTCACAACCATTTTGAAGATTTTCTCTCTCCAATTCCCATGATTGTTGTCATTCTTCACAGACTCTTTGAAAGTTTGATAATGGGCGTTGTTCTCGAATGTTTCCATGGACAGACTGAAATCCACGTCTTCCACTTCCATCTCGTACTCGAACTTTGGCCATTCACCCTCGGAGACCCAAAGACTATCGACAAGGTCGCGGTGGTGATGCGATTGTTTCTCAATTCTAAAAGCATAGAAGTTGATTGACCATCTCGTTTCAAAGTCCAATAACTCACAAAGATACTCCATCCTGCGAAATACGGTAGTGTGTTTTGGTTTTGCGTTGATTTCGGTGATGCCAGCGCACGTAGTACGTCTCGTCTTTAAGGCTGTTGGCAGTTCTTTCTGAAAGTAGAAGATTGCTAATAACGTGGTAAATACTGATCAGAAACGTACTGCAAAGCCAAATGTAGCTGAATTTCCTTGTCATTGGGATTTTCGGATGTTTGAAAACCGGGTTGGAGCATTTCACGTCATTCACAATGTCAGTGTCCCATCGGGCCACAATGTTCTGGAGATTCAGTCGCTTCTCAAGCTCCAGTTGAGGGATTCTTTCAGGTTTTACCATTCTGCAAGCTAAACAGGTGTGCCACTAAAATTTACAATAAACGAAACCGAAACGAACAATTAAATGTCAACATGCAATAAAATTGACCGGAAAGGAACAAGGAAAAAGTGAGCGGCAATGATTTGGAGGCAAGAAAGAAAAGAAGGTGGTGTTGAGGTGCACTGAATAGTATATATATATGACATGACCAACCATAAAGAATCAACTTTCCCATTCGCATAATGTACGGGAAATAATATTGTGCGAAGGAAGGGAACAGCTAGAAAGACGGAGGGACACCGTGTAATGTGCATGCATATTGGTAGCGAAACATCATGTTAACGGTTGCAAATCAACGTTCATATTACTCATGTTTTGTTTCAAAATGATCTCAATCGAATCATGAGACAGCGAAGAATGGAAGAGAAAAAGAACACATGATTGTTTCGATTTCCAGAAACCAGGCACATAGCCTGAGCTGGAAGAGCTATGAAAGTTGCAATTTGATAGAGTAGCGGAGATGAAAAATGAATCAGAAAAACTAAAAAATTGGTGGGCGGAGCTTAACGGGATTGGGAGGATAGAGATAAAAAAGAAAAAGAAGAGTTTAGATTAATTTTAAGACAAAAAAAGAAAGAGCCAGTTGAAAAGGCATTCGGAAACTATTAATAATGACATTTGATGTTCTCCTAATCTGATTAATCTGACTCTTAACACCAAAGTATCAATCCATTATCTCTCATCCCACTAATACTTTTCAATTGTCACGTTAAAATGGTAAAAATAGAGCTTCTCCGGTCTTCTGATCCTCATTCTGATTAAAAATGAGTGGAATCAAAAGCGAAAACAACGAATTGTGGCGAATTGAATAAAATAATTTGCAGGTGACGAAACGTGTGACGAAACCAAACCATTGGCAGAATCGGCGAAATCATCATAGATATTTACGAAATGGAAATTTGCTGCCGGCCCGGCAAATATGTTTGCTCAGCTTGCTGCAACAAAACTTCACACAATAGTAATTTGCAACCAATTTCACGCATAGAATTGCAATGGCGGAATGAAGAAAATTAATAAAAAATGCATCTAGTTTTCTGGTCAATGTTTAGATTTTCCCATTTTGAAAATTTGAAAATCCCCAGCTTATCTTTCCCCGATTAACAATTTGAATTATATTTTATTCAAAATTTTTAGAAATGGTTTTTTTTACAATTTGAAACACGGAAACTTTGGTTTCTAATGATATATGCTAATTTTATTGGCATCTTTGTGCATAGATTATGAGTGAGAAAATAGACAGAAGCAAAATTTATTTGCTCGAAAACCAATGCATTGAATTGACAATATTCAACTGACAAGATGGAAAAGAAGTGGGCAACGGGAAGAGGACAGTGTTACATTAAAGTGGCTCGCAATAAGTGAAATTCTCCTGGTGATGCTAGGCATTGGATTGGTACAATTCGCTTGTGACGCAGCAAATGAGAAAAATCAGAAGAAGTGGTGTATGAAAGAGCCAGATGAAAACAAAGTGGCAATTGATAGAATGAAAATGAAAGGGAAAGATTCAGGAAGGACAGGAAGACAAGAAGGGAAGTGTTGCAGGATACATGCCACGTTTTGGTGGAAAAACCATATCACAGTGAAATAACCAGAAGATGCGGATAGATCAGTAAAATGAATTTTTAAATGAGAGTTCAATGAATTGAGTAGTACAATTTGGTCGGAACAGGGAACAGGCGCCTTTCCAGAGCCAGTATGTCATTGTGGTGTAGTTTTTGGAGAACATATAGGACCACAAGAGATTTTGAACGATTCAATTCACTTTTGAAGGAATTTAAAGAGTTCTTGTAGAAGTTGTGCACTGGGTTGCTGGTCTCCTCGAATTTCTGGAAAATATGCTTTTTTTTCAGAAATTTTTGAATTTTGAGTTGACTTTTTCAAAAAAAAAACTGATTATTCTTTGTTAGAAACTTTCTCGGTAATTTTTTGAAAAAAAACAAAACAAAATTTCTTTGTTTTATTAAAGCTGCAGATCTAAGTGTTTTTTTTTCAAATATTGCACAACGTTCCCTGTCTTTTAGTGATTGTGAACTATTGCACCAAAGTAACTTTTTCATCAGTTTTTTTTCTTCCAATTCTCAAATTATTTCTAATCCTTCCCGACAGCTAACATACCTTCTTATGATGCACAATCCTGAGCCCGATCTCCTCGCAAGCCAATGCTCTCATTTTCTCGTCACTAGTCTCTTCCATCTCGCGAACGAAAACGACAAAGTCGAGTTCTCGGTTGAAGAAATTCCATAGTTCAAACGCGCCGTTTTCTCCTGACAGGTCTAGTTTACTCAATTCCGATATTATCGTTTGATTTCTCTGAAAAAAATAAGATGAATGAAAAAATAGGTCGAAGTAGAGCTTACCAGGCTGTGGCTTGCAGTCTTCTTTGTCTTTTTTGCTCGGCCTGTGCTTTTTCTGTTTCTAGTGGTGCGGGAGGAGGTTCCTGCTGTTCCCGCTCCATTCATCTAAGAATAACACAGTGAAACATCTCATTTAGTATATCTCCTCACTTGGCTTCTTAGTTCTTCCAATTCGAGACAAACATCTTCCATAGTAAAGCCAAAAGGCTCTTCGACCTTGCTGCTTTCCTCTTCCTCAGCTTCTACTGGCAATACAGGTGGATTGAAACTGGGAAACATGTCGAATGGAGCGGCTTCACTAGTGGGTGCAGAATCCATGAAAATCCTGCAAAGAACATAGAAGAATTAATGAAATTAAGGGCGAAAGATAGGTCAACAAATGAGTGTGGGGGTGGCGAGTAAAGAGAAAGAAAAGACGAGAAGAGGGTCATGTTTCTATCGATTTCCCGGCGAATGCAGTTGTTCTCTCGCTCTCTGATTCTACTCGGTTTTTCTTTCGCTAATATAATGTTACGATTTTCTATGGAATAGACTAATATATATTCAAAACGAAATGACTATGTATAATTATAGTGAAAAATCTCTACAAAAACCATGTATAATATAAAGTGAGAGGGCGAGAACCAAAGCAATTTTTTCTTGGTCGATTTGCGTTTTCTTCCGATCAAAAAAGTTATCGAAAAAGTTTAAAATCCCCAAAAGGGCATTGAAAAATAAAAACGAAGAAAGACTTTTCTAAGGGGACAATGTGGTGAACTGGGCCGGCAGAATAACCAGTTTTTTCAATAACGTCCGTAATTCACGATAACATCGGCGGACGGATAATTTGCTGGTCTGTCTCCTTTACGAGGTTCTCTATTTTACTTCATCATTCTTCCATTTTTTACAAAACACTGTTCACAGAGCGTTTTAGTATGGATTTTTTCTCTCCTCGGTTAATTGAAAAAAAAATGAGAGAAAAATAACCTGGTGGTCAAGTTGATTACCAATACCAAGTTGATTACCTATACACAAAAAAATGTTCAGCGGTAAAGTAAAACTGAAAATTATATTGGGTTGAGCGGGACGTGGAGTAACTTCATTTTCATATAAATGTTGTTGAAAAAAACGTTGAAAACAGTGAACAAGAAAGTAAATCACATTGAGTTCTCAAAAAATCATGGGGCAGAAAAATACGGACATGGTGGACGGGAAATGTAAGATCATTCAGCAAAATGTATAAGTTATGGGGGAAGGAAAAATGAATTATAAATCATATAAACGAATAAATTACATTTTTTTGAAAAAAAAATGACAGCAAACATGATTAGTTTTTCTTTTTTTTCTAGTCACTCCATCTCAACTGGAACATGAAATGGATGCTCTGGATCAACATCATCGGGGTATGGAAAATCTTTGCCATTGCTGTCCCTCATTTCTTTGTAAAAGTCAGTCATCTCTCTCGGTGTTACATTATGTTGAAGAAACTTGTGACTCAGCAGTTCGGTAGCTGTTTTTCTCTCGGAAGGATCATACGAGTACATGGATTCAAGAAAGTTCTAAATTGGTTGATTTAACGTATCGCATTATTAAATGGAAAACTACCTTTAAATCATCGGAAAAATCATCTGGTATTGTATATTTATAGTCTTCCTTTATTAGTTTGAAGTACTGAAATGCAAAACTTATGTTTACTAGTATGCATAGTGAGTATCTTACTATTTCCAAGTCAAACTGAATTCCTTGTCTAAATGGGTTGATCCCCTTCATTAAATACATTACAAACGACGCTGCGCTAAATATATCAGCCTTAGTGCCATATTCCACCTTTTTCACGACCTCCGGAGCTATCTGAAATCAAAATTTCATACTAAATTCAAATTTGCTAAACGTACAAATCCGGGTGTCCCTCCTGGAAACCGTCGGAACTTTTTTGTCGCGTTTTCAATAGTCCGAGAAGCTCCAAAATCAGCTAAAATACTTTATGTGTGTTTGTTGTTTTTCATGAGCATTGATTGACCTAATTTAACGATTCCTGTGTGTGTCATTAGCACATTTCTTATACTAATATCTCCATGAATAACATCACAAGAATGCACGTGTTCAAGTCCTCGTAACAGCTAAAAATAGTTGAAATATGGAATTTGAAAAAAACTTTGGTTGGTTTCTTGATTCTCACCCCCTCCAAAACATAGCCAACATGCTTTTCTGATTTGTCTTTCGTAGAGAGAAGATGAAAATCGCCTAGTGCAGCATATTCTAAACATATCTAAAAAGCGGATAAACTGAAGAATTTTTTGAAAAGAAAACGCACTTGTACTCTATAACCATCATCGTCCTGCTGGCAGTAGCATAAACCGATCGAAAGTACATTTTCGTGAAAACGACACTTCCGATGCAATTCCACTTCTCGCACGATTGAAGGCAATTTTCCGTTTTCATATTTGACTAATTTGATGACAAACTCATTGTGAATGATTTTTTGACCACTTGGGTCAATTTTATCCGAATGAACTAAATGAATGTTTCCAAAGTGTCTAAAACGAATTTCATCAGGTTGTTTATTGTTAGAAGAAAATGCTCACCCTGAGCCCAAATTATACGCATTCTTCCAGTATTTCGGGATAGTGGACACTATCAATTGGTTGTATAAAAGGGTTGGTTGATGATCAGCAGGCAGTGAAGGCGGTGGGCTGTCGTTGAAAAAGTTTGGAAGCAGATATGGAATTTTGTTAGCAGATGGCTCGGATGAATCTTCTTGTTCTACGACATATTTTCTTTTGTGAGGTCTACTGAAAATAATTAGTTGAAAAACCAAAAAAAAAACAAATAATTTACCCATTATCGCTATTTGGCATAATTGCTCCAAATCTATAGGAATCTGAAATTTTTGTCAATTTTTCAAAAAGAGAAAAGAATGTGAGAAATGAATGAGGAGGGCAACGCAAAAACCTAGATTTATAAGTATATGGGTGGTTTTCAAAGGAGAAATGCGTTGAGTGAAGTGAGAATTAGAGGGAAGGATGAAGAGAAAGAAAGAGGCAGGCAGGCAGCATTTGTTCCGGCTCAGAGCTCCTTCTATAAGCCTTGCCCGCTTTCTTTTCTCACAACATGTGCTAATAACATGGTCGGAGTTGTCAGGACAACGAAAGCTTCTTAAAGGACAACAGCAACACGGATATCATGTGTGTTCTGGTCAATGCAAAGGAAAAAAAGAATCGGATAAGATCGGGAGTGAAAAATCTATTGGTTTCATCAAACAACGCCCGGTAACAGCAGCAGTAGCAGCCAACAACGCTTTCTTCTTCTTCTTCCATCCATCCATCCCTTTTTATTTTGTCGGCGGGTTTTTGGTGTGGAAAGAGAGTGGTCAAATGATGAAATGAAAAAGTCGGAGGGCAGACATGAGGACACACAACTGTGTGTTGGACATGAACACGGCGGAAAAGACACGCAAAAAGGCCTCGTTTTAAATGGAATCGTTTATGACCGCGGTGTCGCCACGGAGGGTAAACGGGGAAGATGAAAACGTGTGGGTTAAGCATTTCATAACAACAAATAAATATCCAGGTGATACATACATAGATATATTCTCAGAGATCACTGATTCTTATCACAATACTAGAAACTACCGATTTTGATTATTAACTAATGTTTCAATATGTCGACATTGTTATCTACGTTAATAATACGGTTATCAATTATGAGAACTGCGTCAATACAACTCTGCGTCGAACTCCGGAGCGCGATCTCCATCGTATTCGATAACAACACGGATTGCGGCTAGAAGACGTTCATATTCCGGCATCTTGTGGTAGAAAGCGATGAGAGTGATCCACTTCTTCGGGAATGGATAGGTTTGCAAATTTTTAATGAAAAGAATCTCATGAAGAAAGTGAACGTGAACCGCTCTTTGGTAGATCTGGAATTGTTTCTTATTTAAAAATTGGAATTAGGAGGTTCATTTCCTTACCAAATTGAGTTCCTCAATGTATGTCTTTAGAGAGTAATGGAAACGTTCAATGACATCTAAAAATAGCTATTATTATGCTTTCTAGAGATTGTTAAGAAGTCTGAAAAAGATAACAAAGTCAATTCACACCACACTCACCTCGGTATTCTTTGTTCCTATCAATTCGGTTGTAGTAGTTTATAAACCCACGTTGTGACTCAAGGTGCTCAAGATAACGTTGTGCTGCAAAAAACACACGTGTTTCTGCAAAATCTAGTGCTGGTCTCACCTTTAAGCGTGTTTTCTTTCTTATCCGTCCTGAAATAGAAACGAATTAACATTAGGCGACTTGATTCAGTTAGATCTTTGAACTTTGCCTGGTTCAACTTACGCTGGATGTCGGAAGTATGGGTGAGTGCAAAAGTGAAGGTTATCTGGAAGACTTGCAGTCAAGTCAGATCTCATGGCTGGAGTTGGGTAGCTTCTTCTGAAATTTCCGAATTCCAAGTTTTAGTGTCCCCTTTCCAAACTACATACTTCATTTGGATCTTGAGCACTTCATGTCTGACATGTGTGACTTTCATTGGCTTCTCCTCAAACTGCACTACACCATATCTCTTAATAACCGGAGAATTTTGAAGAATGGCTGCCAGCTTAAAAAATAACGGATATTGGATAAATGCACGTTAACTAATTCATTGGACGTTGCCACTTGCTAATCTCTCACCTCCGGGGTCATGTACGAGGCGTTTTGCATGTCGTTCATGACCGATATCCTTTCCGGCACGTCCTCCCGTCCTGGAACACATAAAAGTTTGAAAAATGCTCTGTTTCACTGCTAAAAAGAAAGCAGCCGGAAAAAGAGCTTGCCAGGAGGAAATGGATGTGGAAATGGAGAGGAAAAAAGAAAAAACTCGAAAATGCCAGCTAGGCGCACCAAAAACTTTTGAAACACAATTTTCGTGTTACAATAAGAAAAGGCACTGAATATGCGCCCTGGAAAGAGATTAGGAAAGAAAATGATTAGGAAAAATAGATGAAGGTGGCGGATTGGCATTAATGGATGACAATTGGGAAGATTTGGCGTTTGGTATCTTATCGCATGACCGATGACTACAATAAAACGAAGATGGGCCTCAGCAGGGGAAAATGAAGCTCTACAACCAAATTTGAATAGAAAAAAAACGACAACTACGAAACGTATATACATACAACAGTTGATAGAACCAAATTTAACTTCCTGTTTGGAGTAGAAATAGGCGGAACGTTATTGGCTCCGTTCTCAGTCATCTGGGGAATACTGAATACTGCGAAACAAACCCGCGTTTTGGCACGTTTCATGTACTCCCGTCCAGCATAAAACCATCTAAGCTAACTAGAAAATCAGAAGGTATGAAGGTGTTAATGAATAGCTAGCAAAAGAGTGGGTGGAAAAGGAAGGAAACGAGGAGATCAACATGGAGAGCGCAAAAACTGCGGAAAGAGAGAATGTTGTGAGTGAGCAGGCAACTTTTTAGCAAGCTCCGGTGTTGCTCACTGATAGGAAACAAGTAGGCGAGCACGATCCCGGAAAGAGAGAAAAAAAAACGAGAGCAAGTGCAAAAAACGACGGAGAAGAAGGGGTGCCTCTCCTTGCGGGGCTTCTGGAAATATGCGTGTCAGGCAATAACGAGAGCCACTCAGTTAGCTGCTCGTTTCTTCTTTCCACCCTTTCTTTCTAGCAATGTTTTGACGTTTAGGTTGTGCGTGGACGTGGAAATTTTTATGCAAATGTGAGAAGAAGAACTTAGAGACATGGGAACGGGGAAACAAAGAGTGCTAAGTAGATACAACAAAAACGAACATTTTTCAAATGATAAGTGTTTTTTTTAAAGAATGGTTTCAAAGAGCTTTGCTTTGCCCGTATTTTCTGGCTGTCAGTATAACTATGGTGACGTGCGATTCAGAGGAAAGATATGAGAAAAAGAAGAAGAAGAAGATCCGCTCGAAGAGAAAAAAGATTTGAATAAGCTACTTGAATGACGGGTTGTCTCGCCATAATCAGCAAATGGAGCACAACATAATGGTTACCACCGATCAGTTCCTTTGCTTCTCGACTTTGGATTAGTTCTCATATCTCAACGAGTTTCGCGAGAAATGATAATGAGAGATCGCACGAATTGCACGTAATCTAATCATGAAGGCTAAGAGTTTCTATATATGCGAAAGGGGTGTGCCGTGTTGCTTTTTGAATTTTCTCACTAAACATATCCTGGGAAACAATTCTTGTCCACCATAACTCAAATGACTTATTCTGCAAAACAATCGACTTTGCACAAACGAGTTCTTTGAAATTGTTAATTGCAATTCATTTATTCAATATTATAAACAAAATAATTGGGTTGCAGATGCTAAATTGATATTAGAAATTGACTTGCTGGTCTGCCAAGGTTCATTAATGAGTTTCAGAGAGAAGGAAATAGAGAGGAAATGAAAACGAGAGAAAGGTCTCAAATAGCTTTGTGAATAATGAATATGCGGAGAAAGGGGTGAGGGAAGAGATCAAAATGATCTTGTTAAGACGTCAGATTATCCTGAACAGCAATTAGTGGCAGAAACTTGTCATTTCCTAACAATTGGAAACTCTTTAAGCAGTGCTGAAAATGCTCTTTTTTGTACATAACATCCAATAAAATATCTGATTCTTACACTCGGGTGGCCGCGGTGGTTTCGCTGGAACACCAAGATGTTGTCCTCTAAAATTGTCCATTTGAACGTGTTGGAGAGCAGAGAAATGCTGAGCGACAAGAGATGTCATGTCCGGTCGAGGACCATCGATGTGTCCGACTTCACGTAAAACAATCGGCTCGTTGGAAGTGGATCCTTGTTAATGAAAAACACAGCTATTTTCAAAAATTGTCGTTTTCTAGTTTACCTTTATTTTTCAGTTTTGCGGCATCCGAGAGAAGTTGCTCCACAGAATTTAGTTGAACATCTTTTTTAGACTGCGGTGCTTGTTGGTTGTGAGACATCTGTAAGATAAAAGAACGTTCAATTTTTTAAAAGCGGGAAGAACGATTTGAGTGAAGTAACGTAGATTTTTCTACTTATTAAGTTAGAGTACTCTAATATCTACTTCCAATCTGAAATAAAATTGAAGAAGTACACCAAACACCTCAAGAACCAAAAAGTGCGACTCGTTGCTAATGAAGTTTATTTTTTTCGGCAAGTGGACAGGAAGAACAACCCAAATGTAGTTTTCGGTGAAGGACATACATACTTACTCGCCACTCACACTTACCATTAGAACGAAACGAACCAAATCAGCTCAAAGAGTCAACGGGTTTGTCGGGAAGATGGGAATTCGGGATGACATTTATTCAACAAAAATACATTTTTAGAGCAAATTTTGGAGGAAACAAATTTGTAGAAGAGGGTAACAAAGACAAAACTAAGAATCGTAGTATCAACGAGGTAGGTGGAAATGTCAAGCAAAATTATAATTGAGGAGTGAGTGTGGGAAGGAATGGAAAATGGAAAAGATACCACGAGATTCTGGAGGGAGTGGGTGAGTATCACAAGAGTCGGCTGTTAATCAATGAATATGAGACTACAATGAGAAAAGAAGATGCTAGTCAGAAGAAAATCAGAATACTGCTACTTCTTGGTTTTGAGCAAAAGGGTATGAAATGAATGAGTAGTAGAGACCGCAAAGTTTGATTGTTGGCTGCCTTAGTCGAATATTGTTCAGTAGCCTGTATATCAAAAATTAACAAAAAATCCTCAAAATTTGCTTCACTCACGGTTCATTAAAGATGCAAACATTTTGTATGACGGCGACGATGGTCGTTGCAAATGGTCAAATTTTGGAAGGCTCAACGAGTAGTCACGATCAGAATCCTCGTTTCGAGCTGAGTTTTGTCTGAGAATCGAAAGGATCTCTGAAAAAAAACGAGTTTCGATTACATTCAAAAACAACTAACCTGATTGATTCAAAGTCCCAATTACACTGTTCAAGACAGGCAAACTATTGTGAAATCTTGATGGGCTTCTCAAAATTTGCTTGATGGCGAGTCTCATAAACACGTTATATTTCTCCTTCTCCATAATCTTCTCGAGATAACCGTTTCCTAAAAATCATATTTGGTGAAAATTTATGATTGTATCTCACTATCGACGTTTGTTCCATTCATTTCGCATTTTTGCACATGACGCAACACATTGTCCAATTTGGTGAGAAGCGGCTCCACCTGTTTCAAATCTGACTCTGTGACTTTAATTCGCAAAGCTTTCATTTCATAATTGCAGAATTTCATCTGATCTCGCATATACTGAAGCTCCTTTGCAAAACAAACGATTTCATCTGAATGAGTTTCACTGAAAACAAATTGAAATGAAATGGAATCGTACTTGACATTGATTCGTAGAGGTCGTCCTTGTGAATCACGTCCTCCATATCTTGATCCGTCAAAACTGAAAAAAACAACAATGTGTTATTTAGATCACTTCTCTGTTCCGTACCATAATAATAATTCTCTTCCGCTGGATACGACCTCTCAAAGCTGTCCCGATTCGTGTGACGAACAAAATCAGTCACATGTCTTTCTGCTTCCATCGGCATATGTTCCTCCGGCAAGCTGTATATTGCGGAGACGACTGAATCCGTTTGGCTGAGTGGAGTGTGAACGTTTCTTGCGAAATCTGAGAGAACAATTCGAAAATGATTCCGGGACAGATTTCGAAATTCTCACCTAATGCCGCAAAGTTCTGAGGCATTGCAATGAAAGAAATCCATTCGTCATTACCGGTTGAATGCAAAGTGCTGTTGGTTAACATGTCCGGGTACCCTGGAAAAGGAATAATGGGGTTTTATAGAAAGAATAAAAAATGAAATAACTTACCGAGGTTCTCCATCGAGTGATTTTGGCTACTTCTTGATGACGAAAAAAACGGTTGCGCGCAGCTGTGCGGGGCTTGTTGCATAGACTCCCCCTCTCGATCGCATGGGTTCCCCTTTCTGTTCTCGAACCCAAATGAGTGAGTGTGTTCCGTGTTATTGATCTCGAGTTGGCCGGATGGCGAGAAAAACGTTTGCTGTTCCGCAGCATGATGGAATTGTGGTGATGGGTCTGACAATTAATAGTATTTTAGACAAACTTAAACTGATTGGAGCTCACAGTGATCATTTGTGGAATCAAGTGGTGAAGGGAACAAGTGGTACGACTGTTCGGTTGATGGAGTACCATGTCCCTGCAACGGATGATCCAAAGAATTGGAAGCAAAAACCTGGAATGTTTCCAAAGAGTGGTGAGTTTGTGATGGTGCTGAATGAGCCTCTTCTTGGCTTTTTGTTTTTTTTGCCAGAGGAGATGGGCATCCTCTCTTGAACGTTTTGTAGGCAAAATCTACAAGATATCTAATAGAAAAAACACAAGAGAGAAATGATAAGACTACCATCAGGAACTTCATCCACATCGAACCAGTCACGTTGCGGAATCTCCAAGAGCTCCATTATTCTAG
>LR565110.1:0-13403 GCA_900536345.3 Caenorhabditis sp. 39 LS-2015
TGTCAAGTATTGTATATTAAATTGATTCTCTTATTGATACGGAATGGAATCCAAAATTTCAGATCGATCCGATCAGAATCCACCGAGTTAGCCGAATTCTCCTCTATTCCTCCACAAATTTCTCCGCGCGACTTTCGACGAGAGAGCGCCGCCGCTGTGAGAGACGCAGAGATAAAAATCGCTCTATCGCCGCTCTAGAGCAAAAATTCGAAAATCGCTGTCTCAGAGCGACAGGCGCGCCCATCTCTGGTCCCGCCAAGACTTTTATCTTTTTTTTGAAAAAGTACGGAGAATCCAGCGTAGTTTTTCAAAAAAATTTTCTTATTTTGCTCAGAAACGCCGTCCTAATTTTTTTTTGAAAATGTGACTGCAGTCTTTCATGATCAGATCACATTTTGCTGTAAAGTTGCGGTAACACCCGTTTTTTTGCAGCGAAAATCGCCGTTCGAATTTTGCAACACTCAAGTGATTCGATTCGCACGCTGTGAAAAAGCTTTAAAAAAATGAACCTGATATTTTTTTCTGAGCTTTTTTATTGCTTTCTTCTTCTGATCGAACTCCTACAATGACGTGATTTTGATCGCCAAGATCATTCTTCCTTGCTTTAAGTGGCCCATCCATTGCAGAAACAACTGAGTTTGAAATCTGAAAACAAGTTACACATTTATAATGGGCATAACCAGGCAAATGCTTATCAAGCTATTTAATACGTAGGAAACCTATTACAAAATGAGCCTTCATGGAGCTCCAGAGCTTACAAGGGAACCTTTTATACGAAGGTTGGAATTTCGAAAAACGGACTTCATAGATCGATAGAGCGTCCTCAAATTAGTATATTCCCGTTTTCAAAACCTGCTAAATATCATTTTGGGACACTGTCCCATCGTGTCAAAGTGTCCATTTCAACGAAATTTGCTCGAAATTCAGCAATTTTCACTATAAATTCAAAAAATTCAATATTTCAAAATGATATTTAGCAGGTTTTGAAAATGGAAATATGCTAATTCGAGTACGCTCTATCGATCTGTGAAGTCCGTTTTTCGAATTTCCAACCTTCGTATAAAAGGTTCCCTTGTTAGCCTCAGATGTTCAGCTTTTTAACTCGATAAATTGTCTGATCGAAGTGTGAATAATCGGTATTATTATGCGTTCCCGAAATCTCTAGAGTTGAAATTCAAACGCGGCATTGCGTCCCGCCGCGACTTTCTTCTTTTTTGAAAAACGACGGTAGAATCCACCGTAGTTTGTTGAAAAACAATGAAAGTCGTGGTGGGACGCAATGCCGCGTTTGAATCTCAACTCTAGAAATTTCGGGTATACAGCTGTATAATTCTGGAGTATCGTATGTGGCCGCGGCCTGGATTTAACTTCCTCCCCGCTTAAAAAAATGGCGGCGGACAAAAAAACTCATTTTTTCAAAGAAAAACTGAAAAAACCGGCTTTTTATGGACAAAAATGTTTTCTCAAGAATATATGTGGTTTTATGCCGTATTCAAACATTTTGAAACAATTTTCCACAAGAAATACGAGAACTTGAATTGCGCGGTATGCTCGATGGCGTGGTATGATAAAAAAAACACAATTTTTCGCTTGATTTTCACGCCGTCGAGTTGGAACTTTATTTTCAACCAGCCTGAACGTGCGGCTGCGCCGCATCAGGCTGGCGTGTCTTTTTTCTGAAAATGTTCGATTTCCGCGTGAGAACCATTTGATTTTTACGTGACCGGGTCAAATGTGCACAGAAAACATACGGAAAAACGGAAAAACGGAAAAATTGGAAATGAAAAACACGGAAATCCGGACAGAATAAGAAAGTTATTATATAAGAATGATTTTTTGAACCGAAAATGCAATGCAATCGTTCTGTACTTTTAGGCGATTCCGAACATTTTGCAATGGAAAGAAAGTGGGAACAATGTTTCAAATAAAAATTGTAAAACAAACCAAATCTATGATTGACCAATGCCCATCATAGGAAGCTGCTATTGCTTTTGAGTCTCCGAAACTACACAGAGAGATTGGTTGTCCAGGAAACATAGACTTCGGACTAGTAGGAACCATTCGCAGCTGGTGTGACGAAGCAGAGTGTTTAACTATACCATTCGAAACGCCCACTTCATGAAAAATCTTCTTAGAATCGCTGTTTTCAGAAAATGCAGGTTGAGAAGTAAGAACAATAACGGAGTTCGTGGTACTAGCCAGGTCGATGGGAAGTTCGACTTTCGCCAACCTGGAGCACGCGGTTTCTATATTAATACAAAACACCTGCGATCTTGTTGTAAGCAACGAAAGATAATCACCACCCGGCGTAGTTGTCATTTTAACGACAGCGCCGCAATCATCTATAATAAAACTTGGTGTTGAATTCTGAAGCGATACTTCAGCTCACTTTGACAGATAACAGACTTCACTTTCATTCCAGTAGACTCCAAATCGAACATGACAATCTTGAAATCAGCTGTTGCTGCCAAAACATGTTTTTTCTTTGTGATACATAAACACGTTGCTACAATATCATGCGTGATAATCTTGACAACTTTTTTGCTCAGTTTGGGTTCTTTCGGAGTCAAACTGTACACAGTAGTTTCATTGCATGTTCCAATAACAAGATATTCTCCACAGTTTGACAAAGTCCTAAAAACACTTCCGTCAATATATGATTTGCAAAGAACGGCCTACCAACAAGTAATAACTCTTTTCTTTGAGGAAAAAATTTTTGCGATGTAACGCATTTCGTGATGTTGGCGTAAATTATTCGAACCCTTGATCGGAGCATCTTCACCTTGTTCCTTCCACCAAATATCAATGAAGTTTTCTCCTGCACTAGCAACAACTGCTTGAGAAATTAAAACGTGTTTCTGCTGCTGGAAAATCAATCTTCTGGTACCACTTTTGCATACATAGATGTCAAAATCTTCCCCAGCAGCAAAAACCTGTAGGAAATTATCTTTGGATCCACCTCGTGTTGGTTTCACAATTACCGTATTATCATAGGTTACCATTGACCGAACGTCACGTGTTGGCCCACTACGGCGGTTGACAATTTCATAAGTTCCGTTTGATATTTCTTTGAGAACCACGATGCGGGGGTCCACTCCTGAGACATTCAGCTCTCCATCGGCTAAGCACATAGTGAGTATATGAGACTGTAGGCACAATACAGAGTGAAGCATTGCTCCATCGCTCGGGTTCCAGAATGTTACGATTCCTCGCGAATCCCCAGACGCCAATACGCCATGCTTCACAAAAATTACAGACCACGCGATTGTTGGATCTCGACGATTTTGACGATCTAGTTTCAATGTCTTTTGCACCTTGCCGTCACAAACTAGAATAATGCCATCAATCGAGCCGATAGCTATTGTCTTTCCGTTACTAGCAACATCGAAGAGACGATTGTCAACTCCGAGTGATATGGATGATTTAATCGTTTTAGAAATGGCATCAAAAAAATAGAGGACAGAAGAGTGAGAAACCAAAACATAGATCGATTCTCCCGATGTGCCAGTCGGATGCTTACACGCGGCCCAAATTGTCGATGCAGATACTTGAACGCGTTTCACTCTTAAACTGTTATGAGGATCGATGAAGCAGACCGAACCATTCGCGTGTGAAGTCATCAATTCGCCATTGTCGACAAATAGTATGTGCTCGATAGATCCGTTTTCCGGGCAAATAACCAGTTCCGGAATGGCTAACCATCCCGTAAGAACGTTATACAATTCAACATAGTCATGATCTCCAGCCAATCTGAAGATTGAATATCTATTTAATAACCAAACAAGCATCATACCTAGTTCTTCGAACTACAGCCAGTTTTCCCGTGTTTTCGTCAATGGAAATAAATCGAGCAGATCGATTCGACATTCCACAAGGGATTCTCTGCTTTTCCAGGAATAAATCCATTGGAACTGGCAAAAATAATTGATAACTCGTGAAATGCGTGTTTTCAGAAATATTCTGCAGTCAAATACTTTGTGGCGAAAAAAGCAGCACATTGATTTTTCAAAAAAAATATTAGCAATTCAATAAATTCTTATTTTCGCTGACGTGATAAAATCTGATAAGCAACATTACAAATATTACACATAAACCCAAGGTTTCAAAATTCATATGGAAAGGTAAAAAATGTTGAAAAAGAGAAGGTCGGATTCACAAATCGGTGTCGTACCAATTTTGATTCGGGCGATTTGAGTTATTTAGAGCAACATTAATTGACTCCAAATGACTTCCGTCGTTGGTTGGGTACATCTCCGCAAATAACTCCCTTTCTAAGCCATCGCGTTGCCAATCGTTTCCGCTTATTTCTTGTTCGTAAGACTGTGAATAAAACAGAACGAATGTGCAAACGAATAACCACTCACGTTAGAAATGTGAATCACTCCATCTCGTTTCAGATTATTGAGAACACCATTTGCATACGTCGAAACAGCTTTGTGATGCGATCCGCGTGATTCCATGAGAATGATAGAAACTCCAGTGTTTTCGACGGCACTTGCACCATCAGGACGCTTACTTAATTGATATAACAGACCAAGAATCTCTCTCTCCAAAACTTCATCATCATTAGCCACAACTTCCGGTCTGGCGAGCAATCTGTGCATTAGCTCCAAGAACGGAGGAAACTCCAAGTTCCCAATTTCGCCAGCATCGTCGCAACAAGCTGAGGCTACTGCGGGGTGATTTGCAAGTTGATGAAGGGTCGACACAGCGCCCTCCACAACACCCCACATAGGCACCCCATCTACTTCGACATTAGGATTTTCGTCAATGGCGGTGATCGCACGTCGCAAAATGTCCATGGTCAAAGAAACGGCAGTATCACCGCTGGGTGTTTGTTCTTGAGTCAGCTCAATTAGATTTGCTTGTAAGAGTGCACAGTTTCGGATTACTCCTAGAGCAGCTTTAATCACAGGAGTGCGTAAAGTAGCCAACTGATCTAATATCACGGGGAAAGCCCTACATAGCCTCAATTCGTTTTGAGCTTCCTCGGCCAGAGAATGTCTTGCTGTACAATGACGAAGAGCGCATAGAGCAGGTTCGGTGACATCCTCGACATCAGGAAAACGACGGATTGATGATATAAGTGACTCTATTCCTCCGTGGGAGCAGACAGTTTGTTTGTTGCGAGTGTTATTGCAAGTGAGGTTGCTTAGAGTTCCGCTAGCACACGCAGCCATTCCATCATTAGCCGTCTTAACAATTTCCAATAGCTTGATAATCAGTGGTGTCAGATTTTCTTCATTAGTAGCAGAGTCTGATAAATTTCGCATTGCCACAAGAATAGCGGTCTGAGATCTCTCATCAGTTGCACGACAAAGTTCATTATATAATGCAGGAAGACATCCTAAAGTTCATATTTTCTTCATTAGTGACTTTTTCAGTTTACCCAAACTAATAAGCGCTGGCTTATTTCGTGGACAAACTGAAAGCGATCGAATGCAGCGGACAACGGTGTATATCAGCTTCCGATATTCGGTGTAGTCTCGAAGAATGGAGACAAGTATTTGAGGACCAGACAGCGAAAGAAAAAGTTCTTTTGTTTGAACATCGTCTAAAAAATACTCGGAAAGGTGAAATCGTCGAAGTCGAAGTGTGTAAAATTACAATACATATTATTGTTTTCTAGCAAAATGAGCTACATGGCCTAGAAAATGCAAGCACGCGACGCGTGGGTCTCGCAACGCTACTATAAACTTTTTTCGCCAAGTTGTTATGCGCCTTTAAAACAGTATCCCAAAAATCGAAGAAATTGCGTTAGAAACCGTATGCCGCTTTTAAAGGCGCATAACAACTTGGCGAAAAAAGTTTATTGTAGCGCTGCGAGACCCACGCATCGCGTGCTTGCGTTTTCTAGGCCATGTAGCTCATTTTGCTAGAAAACAATAATATTACGTTTTTGAAGTAAGAAATTCAAATTCTGCTTATTTTCAAGTTCTTACCAATGAGTAGAAAGTACAAACTATCAGCAACTTGAGCCAATAATTTAGGATTGGATTTGTGAAGATGAGGAATAAGAGCTTCAACTGCATTAAAAACTCTTGCTTGCGCTTTTGCAGCTTCAACATGCATTAACAAATTCCGGAGGGTGGTCACTGCATAATGAACTACGCTCTGAATTTTCAAATTCTCAGTAAAAATAGCGAATGTTTCTTTACTTCGAGAGAATCATATAACATTCTTATTATTTCGGCTAAACCACCAGTTCGAAATATCAGCATGGGCCCACCTCGTTTCTCAGACATATGAGAAAGCGCGCCAATCGCATTTCGGCGAACATTGACGTTTGTGCTTCTGAAAAATTTCTTTAGACAGTAAAAGCGCTAATCATATTATGCACGGCCTCCACAACTTCCAAATGGTCGAAGCTATTTGGCAATAGCGCGTGCTTACACACCAAGGTTCGAAAACTCGGCCATCAAGTAAAGTGCGTTCTATTTATGATCATTCTAACTCGCTTACTCTGTCCGGACTTTCGTTTTTCCGGATGTTTCCTGTGCGCATTTGACCCGGGGTCACATAATAATCAAATTAAATCTTAGAAGACTATTATTTGAATACCTGCCTGAATGTGCGGCTGCGCCGCATCGGGCTGGCGTCTTTTTTTCTGGAAATGGTGGATTTATGCGTGATTACCATTTGATTTTTACGTGAACGAGTCAAATGCGCACAGAAAACATCCGAACAAATGGAAAAACGGACATCCGGACAGAATAAGTTATTATATAAGAATGATGATGCCAAATATTATATACCAGCCTGATCCTGCGGCTTCGCCGCATTCAGACCGGGGAGGACAGTAGTGGGATTTTGATTCGAAAAATGAATCGAATTGGCAGACACGCGCAACCAGGGGGCAAAGTGGGGCCGCGATTAAATAATTTTTTCACGGCGGAGAGAATGAACGAATGACACACGTACCCCATTCTTAGGCGAATCATTCTTCGGAAATATCCAATCGGAAATATCCAGAAAAAGAGACACGCCAGCCTGATGCGGCGCAGCCGCACTTTCGGGCTGGTCATCATTCTTATAATATATTCGCGTAAAAATGGAATATGTCCGTCATTCATTCCTCCCGTCCGCCGTGAAAAAACATCATTTCAACGTGGCCCCTCTTTGCCCTAAGTTGCGCGTGTCTGCTCATTCGATTCATTTTTCGAATGAAAGGTCCCACTACTGTTCTCTCCGGCCTGCATGCAGCGAAGCCGCAGGATCAGGCTGGTATATTATAAGAATGATTAGAAGACTAATGTACTTACCTAGATGCATTGATTAGCGCTTCAACCAACGCTGGATTATGAAAGCCAGCCGAATCTTCTCTCGAGCAAATGTAAGCTCGATGAACCGCCCTAGCAACAACAGACTCATCATGATCACAAATATGTTGAATGAGGTCGGGAAGCGACAATGCAGTCATATCGTTTGAACCTTCGTATGTTAATAAGTCCATCACCGTTTTTTTCAGTTGATGAGTGGGAATTTGCATCTGAAAAATAAAGAAGTACAATCATGAAAAAATTACATCGAGTTATATATATATATATATCAAAAACTGCGAACCGCCAAATTTTTGAAATCATAATTTCATTCTATGATCAATCAGTTTAGATTGAGCTAGGAACGTGAAAACGTTAACTAAGACGATGAGAAGATTTCAAACACCTAGGCTAGTAAAGACATGGAAAATTAAAAACCATTTCGATAATACTCGAAGAAGTTGTGGCCTCAGCAGCTGAAATAGGAGGATTCCAATCTGGGAACATCGCAGCTCGGATTCGCGACGTTCGAGTTTCGACATCGTGTTCTGAAAAATTAGACCATGCAGGGTGGAGTCTCTCCGTTCTGTACCACTAAACATTGAGTAGGAAATGTTTGTTGAATGTAGCAACATGGTCCTTGTTTTCGGTCTGGTATAAATCCTCAACTTTAAACGGAAAATGAATACAATAAAATATGCCTGACTGCGTTCAAACAGTTCTAAAAAAACCTCAACAACGAAAAATCGCTAAAACCGCTTTTGTTATTAACACTGAAAAAAAACATTGAGATACACGTGAAAAGGTAGAAGCACGCGAATTAAGAGATCGCAGATTATTAGAAAGATGAACTTCTCTTCGTCGGCGCGAACGGGGGGAAAACTTCTGTGATATTTGACGTTTCGGACACAATAAGCGAATAGTTAAATTAGAGAGATGAGTTTTCTTCTTTTGCAAAGTCATTTACCAAAAAGATGTTTTGACAAATGATGTGATTGAATTGAACCAGCCTCCTTCTTGACCGCTTCTTTGCGTTGCCATTTCATTTGTCATAACGCAACTGGACGGGTCAATTTTGACGAGGTCATCGTCAAGGTAATCAGGAAAATCGACAGAATGATTCTGTAAAAATAACCATAAATTCAAATACATTTTGGGCTTATACTTTTTGTATATCAGAAGCGTACATTTCAAATTTTTCTTCGTTGCCATCTACTTTTATAATTTGAGCAACGTATTCTAATCCAACGTTGAAGATCTCTTTTGCGATTTCCTTTGCTTCAATAGAAACAATCGTTCTGAGAACGATTCTTGGCATACGATCTTGTTCTGTAATGTAGACACTAATGACTCCTTTTTTATTTAGAAGACTGTGTTCAACGAGACGCCTCTTTGCCTAAAAATAGGTTTATTTATAAACATATATTTATGAACAATTTACCAGCCTGCAGCCGCACCTTCAAGCTAGTAAACTATATTACCTCATCGAATTCCTCATTATCGACTTCCATAATCAACTGTTTCGACTTTCTGCTCACAAATTTTCTATGAACTGTTCCACCTTTATCCAATTCTTTCACTGCGTCAGCCAGTGGCTCAGAAACCGTTTCCGAGTTTTTCGCAACGATAGAATTTCTTACTGCTCTCAATCGACTTGAAATCAACATTAGATTGTAATTCACACTAGGATTATTGATAGTTTCGCAAGCATCAGTAAGAGCTGATAAAAAAAAATCAGATTTTGCAAGCATTTTCGTATCATCAGATTGTTCAGTCAATAAAACAAGTATCTGAATTAGATTCCTATATTTTAACAATTGGTTTTCAGTGTACGCACTTTAACAGTATATTTCAAGACATCGGGGTGTTCATCATTAAGTAGAGCAGGAAGAGTCGTGAAAAAAGTCTCATCCTGGAAAATCATGATGAGTTTCTGAATTAACCGTTCCCGAGAACTAAATAACATCTTTCATACAAAAAATAAAATTGCAAAAAAATCTTATTCGTTTGTGAGAGTTGAGATTCAAACGCGACAACCGCAATACGGACTCTCTTTTTCTATTCAATTTTGCCGCAAAAATTGCAAAGCTTTACAAAAGCTAAAAAATCCGTATCTGTTGGTACAAAAATGTTCTGCTGACCGTAGTCTAAAAAATTGAATCTCAGCTCTTATTACTTAATACAATCAATGAAAAATAACATTGCAAGCGTGTATATCACGCTTATGTTTCTGAACTGATGCTGTCTGTCCCAACAGAGCATCAAAAATATTCTAATCCTGAAAAAGGCAAAGTTATTACTTAAAAAACCTTTAAAACGATGCTGCGATGCTCCGGCTTCTGGCAGAGCTTGTAGTAAGCACGAATTGTGTGGATTTTCTCAGGTAATTGCGTCCCTTGAAGCATTCTGAAAATAATTTTTATTTTTGAAAATGTCAGTTTTATTTGTATAGTAATACAAAACAAAGTAAAATCGGAACAAACTAATGTACAATTCAAAAATAATAATAAAAAAACAGAAAAGGTGTGAGGGCGTGGTCATTAGTGAGAAATGCAAGTTGCGCATGCTTCTTTGCACTCCTCTGGCGCGAATCGTAAAATTAAAAATGTTGATATTGCGCATACGACGTCGCATATGCACAAAAGCACCATCATCATTAAAATAACAAAATATAATTACTGTCTATTAATTTTAGTTATCAGCCTGATCCTGCGGCTTCGCCGCACGCAGGCTGATTGTGAGAAGAACAGTAGAAAATGAATCGAATGGGCAAAGACGCGCAACCTAGGGCAAAGAAGGGCCACGATTAAATGATTTTTACGGCGGAAAAACCTACTGAAGGACACACGTACTCCATTTGCGGAATATATTATAAGAATGACCAGCCTGATCCTGCGGCTTCGCCGCATTCAGGCCGGGGAGAACAGTAGTGGGACCTTTCATTCGAAAAATGAATCGAATGGGCAAAGACGCGCAACCTAGGGCAAAAAGGTTTCCACGTTGAAATGATTTTTTTCACGGCGGACAGAAGGAATGAATGACAGACATACTCCATTTGCGGAATATATTATAAGAATGATTATTATTATGATAAAAAATAAATTTATGTCACTTGTTGTTAGATTTTTTGAAATTTCGTTCAATTCTGACCTATTCAATTGTCGCATCCAGAGGGATATCCATTACTGCTTTGCGCATGGTTTGCTGAGTTGGTTCTTTTGGAATGATTTTGTAGAAATCTTTTTTCATAGCTGTTTGAAGAGTTTCGATTTCGGATAGTAGCTCAGGAGAATTTTTAAACTTGTTCAATCGAATTTTCACATAGTCAATTGCGACAAATAGTGCGTATATGCAATATATTCGATTGTTGAATGCGCTTCCACGTTGCCCACACAGCAAACTTACGAGTTCGAGAATCTAAAAAGTATGCCTAGGCTGGCAAAAAATTGAGATGCTCACATCTACAGTATGATTACGGAACATTAATTCGACAACACAGTCAACCATAACAAAACACATTGATCGATTAGTCCCATCCGCAGAATGTACGAGACACCGTCCCTTAGTTAGTTTATCTGCTGGCTGCAACCCCTGGATTCCTTTGAGAATAACTTTGGGACTTGGTGCGACGTGATTTTTAGGCCAATGAGAATAGTGAAGAATAGTTGTGTACCGTGCATTTGAGCACCCGTGCGGTAGAACTTCTATCGTGTAACTAGTTGCTTGATTTTTTCCTGTGGCTGGTGTCGTTTTCCAGCAATGAACAAAAAATTCTCCATGGTTGTAAAATGTTCCCGTTTCATTGGGGAAGTATACAGGGAGCCCTTCATCCGCAGCAAAAATAGCATAGATAACGTCTATTTCTTCGTAAAAAATCATTTTCCAGAAGTCCTCGTAATACTTTTCCATCGGGTGCTGGGAAACTATCCATTTTCTATCACATGGTGGACAAGATACACGGCTTGCGTTGATGTAGTTATTATCTGACTCTTTTTCTATTTTTAAACGGATTCGAGTTCCATCGTAAAGTGGACACTCCAAATTTCTGTTTTTTATGCGGTTGGCTTGGAACGCATACGTTTTGCTCACTCCTGAAGAACTTGGCTGAAACGAGCAGCCTTTGAAGTAACCAAGAAGACCTCCAGGCTTTGATTCTGAAGAAAATGTTCTACGTTTGCAAAACTTTGTACAGATAGGTTATTATATATTAATATAATATTATATATATATATACATATAAGTATATATATACATATATAAATATACAAGCAGTTGAAATGCGAAGTTGAAAGTTGACAACAAAATTATTTTTGAAAAATCGGAATTTCGAAACTTACGAGCTTGGGTCATCCATCCAATAGTGTTGATAACAGCAAGTCTAGCCCTTTCAAATGTTTCATCAGTACATGTAGATTTAGATGCAACATCTTTATAATCACATTCAACCTGAGCTCCCTTGGAGTTTCTGATCAATGTGTCTACACTTTTTCTAAAGCATATTGATTAATAATAAGTAATATAGCGATTTCGGGAACGCATAATATGAAAATCAGTATGTCTATAAAAATCATACTCGACTGAAAGAAATCATGTCTGAAATTATAATATTATGGCAACTATAAAAATCATATGTATATAGGAATCACGATATAAAAATCAATGGCCAACTATAGCCACCAAGTATCCAAGAAAATAAGATATTTGAAAACTTTTGTAGCGCAGACCTCGAAAAGTTGGAATTATAGTGAAAACTCATGATATTATTCGATTTTATTATTAATATTTATTTATTTGGGACTCCATGCCATCTCGCAACGATCTATACAGTCGTTTGCGTATAAAGCCCATATGCGGAGCGCATTGGTTTTTTTTTAATTTAATCGCGCTCCAACTTAATCATTGTGGGAAAATAAATTGGCTGCGTAGGCTGAGTATTCAACGAGACACAGTTAAGCTCTTTCAAATTTTAGGCCAACCCGCTTCAACGTGTCTCTGCTGAATACTCAGCCGAGAAAAAAAAAATTTCGGGCTACGTACGTATTATCTGTTTTTCAAATGGTGACAGTTGGGCTTTGGGGGCGGAGCTTGGGTCTCGCCACGCGTGAGCGCAGTGAACGCACCTGTGAGCGGTTTGCGTCCCGAAAAAATGAAAAAAATCGGAAAAATCGTTGAAAACTGGCAAATTTCGAAGTTAAATTCGAACGCGAACCGCTCACAGGTGCGCTCACTGCACTCACTGCGCTCACGCGTGGCGAGACTCAAGTTCCGCCCCCAAAGCCCAACTGTCACCATTTGAAAAACAGATAATACGTAGCCCGAAATTTGAATCTTAATATTTTGACAGCAAACTTTTCTTTCGATTCCTTTGCGCCAGGCATAACTTCCTCGAAAAGAAAATATTTACGAAATAAATACTTACAGCTACGACTCAATTCAGAGTGACACGTTAAATATTTTCTATTCATTCAATTCCGTGTATTTATTAATTTTTATCTGTTATTTGTTCTAGACGTTTATTACTGAATTCAAAATAAATGGCCCTCCGTGCAAACGTGCTCTAAGGAAATTGACCGGGTCTCGCCACGATCTTCGTGTTGTTCTCGAGGACAAAATTTTTGAAAAATTATTTTTGTTGGATTAGTTAAAAACATGAAAATAAAGTTTCGAAAAAATTTCGTCCTCGGGGACTAAACGAAGATACACGAAGATCGTGGCGAGACCGGGCTATTTCCGCAGAGCACGTTTGCACGGAGGGCCATTTATTTTGAATTCAGTAATAGCAGTCTAACAAGAGTGGTCCTTTTAGGGAGCATTTTTCAAATTTTTATGGGATAAAGAGCACCTTCAACCGAGTCGATTGGCAAAATCCCAGCTCCCACTTTTTGGTTTTACAGAAGTTAAAATCACGTCTCACGGCATGTTGGCGAGAACAAACCCTCCACAAAAGGCGCAACGACTCTGTATCGAAAAATAACTGAGTCGCTACGCAGCGAATGCCTAAAAATTGTCCGAAAATCCTACATTTGCGCAATACAGCACGCTTGCATTGCCATTTTCGTGTAAAATCTGCAAACACCGGCACCGAAAATTGCACTTTTTTGTCAACAACTCGGCGAAAAATCAATAATTGCCCTAAAAAATGTT
>LR565137.1:0-12026 GCA_900536345.3 Caenorhabditis sp. 39 LS-2015
CGTGGCGGTGATTGCACAAAACATCACCCGCTTTTGTCCCAAAGCGCCACCTTTTTGCTACACTCTATTTTGTCCCGAGTTCTATCGGGTGTTGCACCCCATTTTGTCGAACTCTCAAAATATTGCCTCCACGACGAAAAATTGCGAAATGAACGCGACAACAGGTCTCGCCACGTGTTCGAAAACTGAATACTGTAGAATGTTTTTCAACTTTTGCGCCCAAAAATGCGGTTTTTCAATATCGATAATGTCACAGATGTTTCACTGATATTCAAACAGATTAGAAAAAAAATGATAATTATAAAAAAAACTGTTTCTTTGATTATTATTGTTATTCAAGAATGTGAAAATGAACGATACTTTTTAACAATTAAATTCATCGTCTGCAGGCTGAATTCGGTGAGGTCATCTGGCAAGTAAGTATCAAGTTCCTCGGCGTTCTTCACGGATTCCAGACAGTGCTTCATCAGTTTTTCCAGTCTGAAGGCGTCGGCGAGGGTCAGCTTTTCCTTCTTGTCCACATGAGTGATTTTCTTCAAAAAATCCTCGCATCTGTTTTTAACCAGCTGAACGTCGAACTTGTCGGCGAGAATCAGAAGATCCGCCACGTTGTGATCTGAAAGAACGACCCGTTTCATCATATTTCACAATTTTTCTAAATATTTACCTGCAACTTTGAATTCGCCATGAAGAATCTCGAGAAGAGCTTGGAATGCGTCAGTATGTGTGTCTTTCAGCTCAATTTCCTCCTGTTTCGCCTCGTCAAACTTTCCAAAGAACATCCTCTCAAAGTACGGCGAGTGGGTGGCCAGAAGACCTTTCAAGACGTGGAACTTCTTATCCTCGACTTTCAAAACGACATCTGTCAGATTCTCCTTTGGCTCGTCGAAGCTACGATGTCTTTTCGTCGCGAATCCCGTAGTCTTGCCGATGGTCACGTCGCACACAACCTTCGAATTCCCATCTGCGATCGCTTCTTTCCAGCTGACGAATTTCGGCGCTCCGTATCCCGTGTCATCACAAAATTTGTGCGACACCTTATGATTTCCCTTGATTTCTCCCGTCGCTGAAATAAAACGGAATTCATACGTCGTGTCGACCGACCACGGCTTCTCCTCGCTCTTTTTTCTACCGGGGCATAGAAAAACGCCAAGATGCTCATCTTTTCGATTCATGCATAGGTGCCTGAAAAAAAGGATTCGTCTGGTGTCTTTAAGCCAGAAATTTAGTTTTTTTTCGTTTTTTAATGGAAAAAACAGCATTTCTCACCATGACATTCCAAAATGAATAACGGGAACGGATTTTCTGTTGTCTAAATGTAAAAATTCCTTCACGTCCATCGTCAAAGTGAACTTCTTCTCGTACATTTCGCTGATATCTGAAGATGATTTCAAGCGATAGAAACAATGATTTTCGATATTCAAACAGATCTTTCACTGATATTCAAAGAACAATTAAAAAGAACAGATTATTTTGAAAAAAACTGTTTTGTTTGATTATTATTATTATTATTTAAGAATGTGAAAGTGAACAAAACTTTTTAATAATTAAAATCATCGTCGGCGGGCTGAATACGGCAAGGTCATCTGGCAAGTAAGTATCAAGTTCCTCGGCGTTCATCACGGATTCTAGACAGTGCTTCATCAGATTCTCCAGTTTGAAGGCGTCGGCGAGGATCAGCTTCTCCTTCTTGTCCACTTGTTTGCTTTTCTTAAGGAACTTCTCGCACCTGTTTCTGACCAGCTGAACGTCGAACTTGTCGGCGAGAATCAGAAGATCCGCCACGTTGTGATCTGGAAGAACGACCCGTTTCATCATATTTCACAATTATTCTAAAAATTCACCTGCAACTTTGAATTCGCCATGAAGAATCTCGAGGAGAGCTTGGAATGCGTCAGTATGTGTCTCTTTCAGTTCAATTTCCTCCTGTTTTGCCTCGTCAAACTTTCCAAAGAACATCTTCTCAAAGTACGACGAATGGGTGGCCAGAACTGCCTTCGACACATGAAACTTCTTATCCTCTACTTTCAAAACGACATCCGTCAGATTCTCCTTCGGCTCGTCGAAGCTACGATGTCTTTTCGTCGCGAATCCCGTAGTCTTGCCGATGGTCACGTCGCACACAACCTTCGAATTCCCATCTTCGATCGCTTCTTTCCAGCTGACGAATTTAGCTGCTCCGCATCCCTTGTCATCACCAAATGTGTACGAAACCTTTTGAGATCCCTTGATTTCTCCCGTCGCAGAAGTCAAGCGGAATTCATATGTTGTATCGACTGACCACGGCTTCTCCTCGCTCTTTTTTCTACCGGTGAATAGATAAACGGCAAGATGCTCCTCTTTTCGATTCATGAATAGGTGCCTGAAAAAAATGATTCTGGTGTCTTTCAGCCAGAAATTGAGTTTTCGAACTAAAGGTTTCCGTCATTTTTTAACAAAAACAGCATTTCTCACCATGGCAGTCCAAAATGGGTGATCGGGACGGATTGTCTGTTGCTTCCGTCTGGAAATTCCTTCACATCCATCGTCAAAGTGAACTTTTTCTCGAACATTTTTCTCTTTCGCGCTGAAAAATACGGACACATTTGGCTGCAAATCAGGTAAAACAAATATTTAGTTGAAAATTGGTTTTCCAACCAATTAAATAGTAGAAAAAATAATAAAAGAAGTTATTGATTATATATAGTTCATTAAGGTATGATAATTCATCACAGCAACAGGAATTTCTGCAGAACCGCCACGACAGTCGGGTGGCTCAAATCGGATAGGTTGGCGGGCAAATTGGCTTTGATGTCGTCGGATGTTTTCATTGATTCCAGACACTCTTTCATCAGATTCTCCAATTTGAAAGCGTCGGCAAGGCAAAGCTTCTCCTTTTTGCTCACTTGCTCGTTAGCCAGCAGGAACTTTTCGCAATTGCTCCAGACCAGCTGAACGTCGAACTTGTCGGCGAGAATCAGAAGATCCGCCACATTGTGAGCTGAAAGAATTCTCCTCTAGGACCTCGCTATTTGATTTGCATTAAAAAACACCTGTTATTTCAAAAACTCCGTAGAGAATCTCCAGAAATGACTGGAAACTGTCAGAGTCGACGTCTTTGAGCTCAACTTCCTCCTGTTTCGCTTCGTCAAACTTTCCAAAGAACAGTGCCTCGAAGAACGACGATTGGGTGGCCAGAAGACCCTTCAAGACGTGGAACTTCTTATCCTCGACTTTCAAAACCACATCCGTCAAATGCTCCTTTGGCTCGTCGAAGCTACGATGTCTTTTTGTCGCGAATCCCGTAGTCTTGCCGATGGTTACTTCGCAAACAATCTTCGAAGTATTATCTTCCATAGCATCCGTCCAGCTGACGAATTTTGACTCTCCGTATCCCATGTCATCACAAAATGTGTGCGACTCCTTATGATATCCCTTGATTTCTCCCGTCGCTGAAATAAAACGGAACTCATACGTCGCGTCGACCGACCACGGCTTCTCCTCGTTCTTTTTTCTACAGGTGAATAAATAAACGCCAAGATGATCATCTTCTCGATCCATGCGTAGGTACCTGTAAAAAAGGCAGAAAGGATTCGTCTGATGTCGGATCTCGCAACAATTTCGGTTTAATTGTAACACTCACAATTTGAGCAAGAAATTTGGTTTTTAACTGACGTTTCTAGTCATTTTTTGTCAAAAACAACCATACCCACCATGGCAGTCCAAAATGAGTGATCGGGACGGATTCTCTGCTGCTTTCGTCTGGAAATTCCTTCACGTCGATCGTCAAAGTGAACTTTTTTTCGAACATTTTTCTCTTTTATGCTGAAAGTTTTTTAATGAACAATATCGTGCATTTTGTTGTAACAATTGTTTGAAAACCAAGTAAAATAGTTGAAAATTGGTTTCCCAACCAATTAAATAGTAGAAAAAGTGATAAAAGAAGTTATTGATTAGTTCATTAAATCACGAAAATTTGTCACTGCGGCAAGAGTTTCTGCAGAACCGCCACGACAGTCGGCTGGCTCAAATCGGACAGGTTGGCGGGCAAATTGGCTTTGATGTCGTCGGATGTCTTCATCGATTCCAGACACTCCTTCATCAGATTCTCCAGTTTGAAGGCGTCGGCAAGGCAAAGCTTCTCCTTTTTGCTCACTTGATCGTTAGCCAGCAGGAACTTTTCGCAATTGTTTCTGACTAGCTGAACGTCGAATTTGTCCGCAAGAATAAGAATATCCGCCACGTTGTGAGCTGAAAAAATGCGCTTTTATAACCTCAAAGTTTGGTTTGGATCAAAAAATACCTGTAATTTCAAATTCTCCATAGAGAACCTCTAGAAATGACTGGAAACTGACAGAGTCAACGTCTTTCAACTCGATTTCTGACTTCTTCGCTTCTTCAAAATTGCCGAAAAAAAGAGCCATGAAATACGTCGAGTGAATAGCCAGAACAGTCTTCGACACGTGGAATTTATCCTCCTCGACTTGCAAAACGACATCTGTCAAATGCTCCACGGGATTCTCGAATGTCCAGCGAATCTCCGGATCGAATCCGACCATTCTGTCAATAATCACGTCGCACACAACCTTCGAACCACCATCTTCAATTGCGTCTTTCCAGCTTACAAATGGGCACCACCCGAAACCAGTTCCACTGAATGTGCTCGACGATACCATGTTTTTCTTAATTGTTCCTGCAGCGGACACCAATCTGCATTCGTATTTCGCATCAACCGTCCACGGGTTCTCCTCATCTTTCTTTCTGTCACAAAACAGGAAAACACCCAGATGCTCATCTTTGCGGGTAATTTTCAGGTACCTGAAAGAGTTTACACGTTAACAATTTTAGTAAATGTCAATTTTCCTACTCACCATGGCACTCCGCAAAGTCTTTCTGTCGGAGAAAGAACGAATTTTGAGTCTGCCATCTGCCTCACGCCAATCGACAAAGTACACTTTTTCTTGTACATTTTCAGATAATCCGAGAATTCGATGCCGGGGAGCTGATCAACTGAAAATAATCGTCGAAATTTGAGAAAAATCAATAATTTTCAAGATAAAAGTGTAAATTTGTCAGAAAAATGCGAAGTTTCGTTCAAATTTGGAAAAAAATCGCGAAATTTCGAAAATATTTGAAATCAAAACAGAAAACAATGTTGTCTCGCTGTCTGCGTCTCTGCAGCGCCAACACTGTTTCACAATGTTGCAAGTGCGCTCCATTGCGAAAAATTGAAAATTGTTGTTTTTCTGCAAGAATTTCGCTGAAAACCTCGCGGTTTCTCGGAATTTTGACGATTTTTGAAACTAATAGTGCGAAAACAGGATCGCTGTTTCGACGGGATCATTCTGAAGTATTGTTCCTGGGGATGAACACCAGTTTGAAGGGGCAATAATGGAAATATTCAAAATGAGTTCATTAGATAGATAAATTTAACAAATTTGCAAGTTGTAAAAAAAATCAGTTCTGTGAGAGATTCTTTTCGAGAATCGCGGCAAGAGTGGAATGGCTCAAGTCGGTGAGTTTGATTGGCACGTAGATTTTGATATCTTCGGACGTCTTCATCGCTTCTATGCAGTCATTCATCAGATTCTTCAGCTGGAAAGTGTCGGCGAGTCTCAGTTTCTTCTTTTTCGACATTTCGTCGCTTTTCTGCAGAAATTCTTCACATCTTGAACGAACCAACGGCACGTCGAATTTGTCACCAAGCTGCAGGAGATCAGCGACGTTTTCAGCTGAAAAACCTCTGTTTATAAGACAATAAAAGTAGGAAATACCTGTGATTTCAAACTGTCCGTAGATAACCTCCAAAAACGACTGGAAGACGTTCGCGTCCACGTCTTTCATCTCGATTTCCTGCTTCTTCGCTTCATCGAACTTTCCGAAGAACATCGTCTTGAAGTAGGACGATTGAGCGGCCAGAGTCATCTTCGCCACGTGGAATTGTTGCTCGCCGACCGTCAGCACCATATCAGTCAGATGCTCGTCCGGTTCTTCGAAGCTTCTCTGCCTCTTCGATGTGAATCCTGTCATTTTGTCGATGGTGACATCAAAGTGAATCATCGCAGTGTCATCATCCGTATTCTCTTCTGTCGCATCTTTCCAGCTCATAAAACTTGACCATCCGTGTCCGATAGATTTTTCATAAGTATAAGAAAATTTTGCAAGTTTCTTTATTTTCCTCATGACAGAAACAAAACGCGCTTCGCATGCTACAGCAATCGACCATGGCTTTTCCGTGTCCTTTTTTTTCTCACACCACAGAGAAACAGCTATATTCTCTTTTCTGCGTTCCACAGATACGCACCTGAACGAAGCAAAAAAAACTCGCAATTAGAATAAATCAGTCAGAAACGCAACACTCACCACGGCACCTCGAAATGCGTCTCGATCGGACTGTTCCGTTTTTCTCCATCCGCCATTTCCTTGACCTCCATCGCCAAACTGAATTTCTTCTCGAACATTTTCAGAGTTTCGACACCGTCGTGCTGAAAATTAACATTATCAATTGAAGAAATCGGAATCTGAAAGAACACCAAACAAGATTTGGAATTGTATATGCTTCGAAAAGGATGGCGAAATTTCGAAAATTAAAACAGAAAACAGCCTGCGTCTCTTCAGCACCAACACTGTTTCACAATGTTGCAAGTGCGCTCCATTGCGAAAAATTGAAAATTGTTGTTTTTTTGCAAGAATTTCGCTGAAAACCTCGAAGTTTCTCGGAATTTTGATGATTTTTGAAACTGATATTGCGAAAAAAGTATGATGGGATCATTCTGAAGTATTATTCCAGGGGCTGAACACCAGTTTGCAGAGAAATAATGGAAATATTCAAAATGAGTTCATTAGATAATCAAATTTGCAAGTTGTAAAGAAAATCAGTTCTGTGAGAGATTCTTTTCGAGAATCGCGGCAAGAGTGGAATGGCTCAAGTCGGTGAGTTTGATTGGCACGTAGATTTTGATATCTTCGGACGTCTTCATCGCTTCCATGCAGTCATTCATCAGATTCTTCAGCTGAAAAGTGTCGGCGAGTCTCAATTTCTTCTTTTTCGACATTTCGTCGCTTTTTTGCAGAAATTCTTCACATCTCGAACGAACCAACGGCACGTCGAATTTATCACCAAGCTGCAGGAGACCAGCGACGTTTTCAGCTGGAAAACCTCTTTTTATAACACGATAAAAGTCATAAATACATGTGATTTCAAACTGTCCGTAGATAACCTCCAGAAACGACTGGAAGACGTTTGCGTCCACGTCTTTCATCTCAATTTCCCTCTTCTTCACTTCATCGACCTTTCCGAAGAACAGCGACTTGAAGTAGGACGATTGAGCGGCCAGAGTCATCTTCGCCACGTGGAACTTCTGCTCGCCGACCGTCAGCACCATATCTGTCAGATGCTCGTCCGGTTCCTCGAAGCTTCTCTGTCTCTTCGTCCCGAATCCCGTCATTTTGTCGATGGTAACGTCCAACTGAATCACCGCAGTGTCATCATCCGTATTCTCTTCAATCGCATCCTTCCAGTTCATAAAATCTGTCCATCCATATCCGATAGACTTCCTGTACGCATAAGAAAATGTTTCGGATTTCTTGACTTTCCTCATTACAGAAACCAAACGCGCCTTGCATGTTACATCAATTGTCCATGGCTTTTTCGCTTCCATTGGTTTCTCACAGCGTAGGAAAACAGCTAGATTCTCTGTTCTGCGCTCCAGAGATAGGCACCTGAACAAGGCAAAATAAAGTTTGAAATTGCAGATGCAACACTCACCATGGCACCTCAAAATGCGTCTCGACCGTCCCACGCTGTTCTTTTCCAACCGCCATGTCTTTCAGTTCCATCGTCAAACTGAACTTTTTCTCGAACATTTTCCAAAGAACGATCAAGTTATCATAAGAGAAGTCTCTGAAAATGTCAATTCAAATTGAGTGGAGTAAAAGGTGTGATTGCCATGGAAAGACAAAAATTCGCGATAACGCTTACAAATTTGAAAAAACACTGTTCAAACAGTGCGAGAAGGCGCAGACGGTGAGAATTCGTCGTTTCTCGCCATCTGCGTCTCTTCTATGTTGACCAATCTCTCCCCTCAGTGTAACATGTCAAAGCTTCTAGTCCACAGGCAAAACATTGTAAACTTTTCATCAATCACGTGATAAATTTCCCTCCAAAATTTCAGCAAGACAAGAATGACTCAGATCGGCAAGGTTGGTCGGCAAGTTGGCTCGCAACTGTTCCGGAGTCTTCATCGAGTTCAAGCAGTTCCTCATCAGAATCTTCAATCGGAAGGAGTCCGCGAGTTGCAGTTTCTCTCGAATTTTCAGCTCGTCGGTTTCCAGCAGGAACTCTTCGCATCGGTGGAGAACTAGCGGAACGTCAAACTTGTCGGCGATTTCCAGAAGACCGATGACTGTTTCGGCTGAAATTCAGAATAGGTTTTGGATCAATATGGCGCCAAAACAGTCAAATTAAAACAAAAAACATAGCGCTCACCAGTGATTTCGGATTTGCCGTAGACTATCTCCAGGAACACCTGAAAAACATTGGCGTTCACGTCGTTCATCTCGATTTCCGGCGTCTTTGCTTCTTTGAATTCCCCGAAGAATAACGTCTTGAAGTAGGGCGACTGAGAAGCGAGAACCACCTTTGAAACGTGGAATTTCTGCTCGCCGACCATCAGAATCACATCCGTCAAGTGTTCCACCGGCTCGTGAAAGCTTCTTTGCGGCGCCGCGATTCCCGTGACTTTGCCGACAGCTACATCACAATAAATCATCGCCGTTTGATTGCCGGAGTTCTCCTCGACGGCGCCTTTCCAGTTGAAGAACTTGCCGCATTCAAACCTGCGATTTGGCAAGAAATTGTTACACATTTCCTCCTTTCTCAACGTTTCTCGTTTGCCGGACAGCAATCGCATTTCGATGCATGTCGCGACTGTCCACGGTTGGTCTTGGTTCGTTTCTCGAGCACAATGCACAGAAACTGCAAGATGATCGTTGCTGCGGCTTATTGACAGGTGCCTGGAAGAAAATTTAAATAAATTGATGAAATTTCGAGAATTTTGCTCAAAATTCGAAAAAATCATCAAAATTTCTACAAAAACTCACCATGGCAGTCCAAAATGCGTTTCGATTGGACTTTCTCTGGTTTCTCCGTCTGGCATGTCCTCGACGGCCATTTTCAAAGTGAAGTTTTTAGAAATTTTCGCTCCCATCTTCGAAAGTTCGAATTCGTTGCAGCGAGGGTTCCCTCGATGGCCAGAGTCACTGAAATCTAAAAAGCTAAATTAATTTTTTCGAATTTCCGCAAAAAACACATGAAAAGGAAGAAAAATGGTCATTAATGGGCGAAAATTCGGAAAAATTTGAACGGAAAATTTTTAAATTTCAAAAATATGCTCAATAATGCAAGTGTGCTCCATTGCGAAGCGGGAATTATTTGTCATTTTTTGATGGCGGGAAAACCATTTTATCACCATTTTCTCCATTTTTTCAGTTTCCATTTTTTTCTTTATCAACTTTATATGAAGCTCAACAAATTTAAGTCTATTATATTATCTTCGTGCGTTATTCTTGTTCAGAATAGCCCAAATAGTCGATTTGCTCAAAACGTGGTTTTTCGGCAAGTAGGCTCGAATTTGCTCTGCGTCTTTCATCGAGTTCAGGCAGTCCTCCATGAGATTCTCCAATTTGAAGGCGTCGGCGAGCTTCAATTTCTCCTTCTTGCCCACTTCAGTGCTTTCCTGCAGATGCTGCTCGCAAAGGTCTCTCACCAGTTTCACATCGAATCGATCGCCGAGTTCCAGTAGGTCTATCACGTTGCTCGCTGAAAATCATGGATTATCAAGCCTTCAATGCTTCAATTTAGTGATTTATTTACCAGTGACTTCGAAATATCCGTCAATATTCTCCAGAAACTTCTGAAAAACTTCTGGGTCCACGTCCGGCAGCTCGATTTCCTTCTTCTTCGCTTCATCGAAATTCCCGAAGAACATCGACTTGAAATACGACGATTTAGCGGCGAGCATCGTCTTCGACACGTGGAACTTTTCCTCTCCGACCTTCAGAATCATATCCGTCACGTGTTCCTCCGGCTTCTCGAAGCTTCTCTGTCTCATCGGCACTATTCCCGTCATTCGATCGATAATAACATCGCATTCGAGCGTCGCCTGCTTGCCATCCGTGATCTCTTCCTCCGCGTTCTTCCAGCTGGCAAAGTTTCGCCATCCTTTTCCAATCGAATCGCAAAACTCGACAGTTCCGGCGCCTTGCTGCTTGATTCCGCCTGTGGCTGTAACCAATCGCATTTCAATCGTCGAATGAATCAACCACGGCTTTTTCTCGTCTTTCTCTCGTTTCGCGTGCAAAAAAACCGCGAGATGTTCATTGGTACGCTCCGTAGATAGGCACCTGTATAGAAGAAGTTGAGAATGAGTTGGGGGCTCTCAACTCACCATGGTACACCGAAATACATCTCATTCTCGCTGCTTCTTCTGTGTCCAACCGGAAAATCCGTCAATTTCATCGTCAAAGTGAACTTTTTTTCGTACATTTTTCTTTGAAATTATACTGGAAATATGTATTATCGATTTTTTTTTTAAATTTAACCAAATCGAAAATCCAGGTAAATAGTTTTGAGGGTGACACTTACAATTAGAGAGTGAGTCGGATATAAAAATCAAAAAATTGAAAAATTGAAAAAAAAAAACAGTTCATTAAATAAATGAAAAGCTAATTGAAAGAATATCTGTGCTTATTTTCACTATGTGAGAGACTTTTCTCGAGAAGTGCCATCAACGTGGACTCGCTCAACGTCTCGCAGCTGTCTGGCAAGTATGTCCAGAGCTCCCCAGCGGTAGTCATCGAATCCATGCACTTTTTCATCAGATTCTCCAATTTGTAGGCGTCGGCGAGTCGCAGTTTCTCCTTTTTATCAACTTCCGCGCTTTTCAGCAAGAACTGTTCGCACCGCCGCTGAACCAATTGTACATCGAACTTGTCGCAAAGTTTCAGTAGGTCTTCGACGATTTCAGCTGAATTTCAAGTTTACTAAGTTCATTACGAGCTGAAGGATTACCTGTGATCTCAGATTGTCCATAAATGTGCTCCAGAAGTCTGTGGAAGTCGTCGGCGCCGACTTCTTTCAGCTCCACCTCCGTCGCCTTTGCCTCATCGAAATTGCCGAAAAACATCGACTTGAAGTACGACGATTTGGCGGCGAGAATGGTTTTCGAAACGTGAAAATTCTCCTCGCCGACCTTCAGAATCACATCAGTCAGATGCTCCTCGGGCTCCTCGAAGCTTCGCTGTCTCTTCGGCACGATTCCCGTCATTCCAGTGATTGTCACAACGCATTCTATCATTGCTGTGCGCTCCGGCGTGTTCTTCTCGACAGTCGTCTTCCAGCAAACGAAATTTGTCCATCCGTGGCCGGTATTACTGGCGAATGTGTGCGCCGTCGAATCCTCTCGTTTCAGTCTTCCCGTCGCCGTCATCACTCGAATATCGAAGAACGTAGTGATCGACCACGGATTCGCGTCGTTTTTCGCTTTCGCACAGTTCAGATAAACGTCTAGCATTCCATTGTTGCGATGAGCGCTTAGCCGCCTGAAAAATATCGATTTTTTGGAATTTTCTCAAAAAAAACGAAAAAACACTGATTTCTCCGCTAATTTTGGTACTTTCAATCAGAAGAAATCGATTTTAAGCGACAACTGACCACGGCACTCCAAAATGCTCCGTTTGCGGACCCATTTTCTCTTGCCTATTCAGCAAATCCTTGATCGGCATTCTCAATGTGAATTTTTTGTGGAACATTGTCTCTTGTCGTCGAATTTCTGAAAAATTGAGCTAGCTTTGTGAAAATCCGAAAGAAAATGTAAAATTTTCCGCAAAAAAGTGAGAACAAATGAAGAAAATTGACGCAAATTTCGAAAAAAATTCAAAATATGCTTCACAGGTGAAAAGCAGCAGGCACGTAACGGGTCCGTACCGTCTCTACGCCGTGTGAGCGCGGCGCCCATTGCGCGAACGAGATCAAGCACGGTGCGTGC
>LR568104.1:0-47027 GCA_900536345.3 Caenorhabditis sp. 39 LS-2015
CTGGCGAGTTGCGAAACATTACAGTTGCGAAATTCATTTTTTCAATGTTGCGAAACGTTACAATTGCGAAACGTCGCGTTGCGAAACATCGGGGTCTCGATTTTGAATGTGTTAAAGTTCAAGGAACGTATTAATATTTACAAGTGAAACTCATATTTTTTAGAGAGCTGAAATTTGAAGTTTTTTTTTCAAAAAAAAAAACAATTCATAGAACGGTAAAGCGGTTAATGGAAAGTGTTCAATTTTTTGTTTTTTACTACGGGAACCAATCCAGTGACCCTCCGCGGACCGCCCAAGACCGCCCGAACAACTCTTCCGAATATCACATAAATCAAAGTGTCAGTTGTCAGTTGCTCTGTTTCTCTTCCTCTTCCCCTCCTCCTCCTCTCATTTCCCCATTTCCCTACCACTTTCCCACAAGTAATATGCGCATTTTGTGCGCCTACAATAACAAAAACGAACATGGAAATGGGCACAGAAAAACAACATTTTCCTTTTCTTCGTATTGTATTCTCCATATATATACAATTTGAAATCAGTGCTTTGTTCTCTTGTCCCTTTTGTATTTTTTTTTATTTGCTACGTGAATAGCCACGTCCGGACTGTTTTGGGCCGCCCGAATTCTGATTTGAGTTCACATTAGATCAAATTGTTCGGTAGAGCGCGGTTGCAACAGACTCGTAGGTGCCTAATTTTGCTTTGATCGATTGTATCTCGAAAACTAGACAAGATATCAAAAAGTTGTCAACTATAAAATTGATTTTCTTAAAGTTTCCAACAACTTTCCAGTTGATAACTTTTTGATAAACCTTGTAGTTTTCGCGATATTGCCGCTCTAACCTAAAGTTATCAATAGAGCGCACTTCCTGACTTCCTGACTCTTTCCCTTTCACTTTTCTTCCTCTAAAAATGAAAAACCTTTCCAAAAGTGGTGGAAAAGTAAACATTGCAAGTGACCAGAGCAGAACAATTCATCCGTAATGCAAACATTCGTTTCGTTTCCCAACCAGGCGTACCTCTGGGAATTACATGTATATAGCGCGATTCGGATGACGTTTCGGAGCCGTTTTTGAGCTTTTTATCATCTTTTATCACAAAAAACTACAATTTTTGAAAAAAAAACGTGAAATTTTGGGATTTTCCAGTTTTCCCCGTTCAAAACGTGCAATCTCCCGTGTAGCTCCTTATCAGTTCCTTATCAGATTCCTGCTGATGAATGCGACGTCGTCGTCGCCTCTTCGCCCTTCTATTCATCTTTTCCGCCTTCGCCACCCCTCTGGGATTCTTCTATCTGACCATTGTCAATGAGTCGAGAGTGAGTTGGCAGTGGAGCGCACTTGCATTTAACAAAATTAACAAAAAAACGGGGCAGTTTTGCAGCACGAATCGTCGGAAAAACCCGGGCGGTTCAAATTTCATAATGGGCGGTCCGAAGAGCGGGTGCTAAAGATGAAAATGCTCACAAAGTTTCCCGGATATTCATGCTCGAAATTCGATGCGAATGTTACCGATTCGCATCCGGAATGCTTGAAGAAAATGAACTGGATTCGCAGCGGATGGAAGTGAGTTTTTGATATGGTGCAATGTCATTAGTTCAATTAAAAAATTTTTTTAGAACCCACAAATGCTACGCGGACAACTACGTGGACGGTTCGGAGTGTTCTTTTCGATATTACCTCTCCGAAGTTGAAACATACTGTCCGCCAATGAATCTAGCAACCCATAACAAAATAGAGGATTTTGCAAAGGTATGCAAGTGCGCTCCACTGACAAATCACCCTAGAGCTTTGATTTCTTGATTTCCAGATGAATCCAAGTATCCGACGCCTTCAGCCGATTCTGGAGCAAGTTCCAGTGTATATGAAGACCAGAATCAATCGGATGTGGTCCAAGTGGAAGGATGGAGCGCATGAGGTGATGGAGAAGTATGAGCAGTCCATGTCGCAGCGAAAGAAACTCAATGTGAGTTGGATTGGCGATAGGGCGCATTTGCATTTACACTTCCAGATCCTTGTACTAATCGGCTTTCTGGTCAACGAAAAGGCGTTGAAACTTGCCAAAAATTCCGACCACGGAGGTCCCCTCGGTGAACTTTTGCAATGGTCGGATCTCCTGGCGACCTTATCAGTGATCGGACACCATGTCGAAGTGGCAACTGATAAGGAAACGTTGAGAAGTATCACTTGGAAGTACGAGAGCCGCGGGCCGTGTCAATACTTGAATGGTGCCCGCCAGCAGCTCGATATCATTTTTACGGATATCATGGGATTGAACATTTTGCGACAGAGACATCGAATGTTTTTGAATAATAATCGGTGAGTTAGTTTTCCTGGTTTTTGATTGAAAAAGCAAGGGCAAACACCAAATTTAAATATTGAAAAAAAATAATTAAAATTTCTACAAAAATTTAAAGGCGCAGCACTCGAAACGTTCAACGGGTCTCGCACGGAATTGTTGTTTTTGAAATTTCTCGATTTTTTTTTTTTAATTTTGATTTTTTTTCGCTGAATTTTGACTATTTTCGATATTTTCTGGGCAAAATTTTGCGATTTTAATTTAAAAATCATCAAAAAAAACAGTCTTTTCGTAAAAAATCAACAAATTTTTCGCGAGAATTCTATTTTCCACTCTATTTTTTCAAAATTCAATTTTTTAATTTTCAGATGCCGAATTCGTCTCCTCGACAGTTTTGGCACCCACGCGGAGTTTACCAGCAAGGCGTATTTTATGAAAAATCGGAAATCGCTCTCCGGCAACGGCTCGCAAAGGAATCCGTGGGGTGGACACGGACTGGATCTCCGGCAGCACTGGACGTTCTACCCGCACTCGCACGACAACACGTTCCTGGGATTTGTCGTCGACGCGAACATCACAAAGGATGATCCCAGTGCCGCCCTTCTGAATCAGAAGACGTCGCCGCCGATCGCTCTCGTGTACGGGAAGCTCGGCTACATGTGGAACGATGCGGCGAAGGCGATAAGTGTGCTGAAAAGACACGTGGAAGTGCATGCGACAGTCGCCGATGTGGATGTGAAGAAGGAGAACGCGAATGCGACGTCCGTCTTCCGCGGCGTCATCAATCATGGATTTCTGAATTCGGAAGAGATTTCGCAACTGCTCGATCGATCCCGGATATTCTTCGGACTGGGTTTCCCGCTCGAAGGTCCCGCCCCTCTGGAAGCCATTGCACACGGCGCAGTGTTCATCAATGCCAAGTTCCGGCAGCCGAAATCGAGGAAGAATTATCGATTTTTGGAGGAAAAGCCGACACTGAGAGAGGTAGGTCTCACAACAAAGCGATCTATTTAGTTAAATTGTCAATTTTCTAGTGGACAAGTCAGAATCCGTACATGGAAATGATTGGAGAGCCGCACGTCATCACAGTCGACATTGAGGACGAGGAAGAGTTGGAAGCGGCAATCCGAAAGGCGAAATCGTTGAATGTAAGGGTTTTGAATTCTCAAAGCTTCGGTTTTTGTTTTTTCTCAAATTCCTTATTTCCAGCCGCCGCCCATGATCCCGTTCGAGTTCCAGCCAGCCGGGATGCTTGTCCGAGTGGCAATGCTGCTGGAAAAACAAGAAATGTGTGATAAAGTGGCAATTTCGAAACGATGGCCTCCTGTTAGTGAGATGAAGGTTCGAGATTCGAGAATTTTCACAAAACATCGATTTCGTAGATTGTCACCAGCAAAAATGCCAGCGACTCTTGTGAAATGGCCTGTCACCGGGAGAATTTGCTCTGCGAGCCGTCGTTTTTCCCAGTCATCAACCAGCATTCCATTGTTGTTCGGTAGGGCGTAATTGCATCATGACATCAAGTCATCGTCTTCTTTTTCTTGCAGACAGTTCCCGCACTGCTCCACAACAACATCAGAATCCTCACCGCTGGCTCCGTTCAACTGTACCCTCCAGGCGACGTCGTCTCTCTTCAGCTGTGCGTCTCGTCCCCTGTCTCCAGGATTCATTGGCCGGATCTGTCCGTGTCGAGACCATCTTCCGGAGCAACATGCCATTTGTTCGAAATGCCTATAATTTAAATTAGATCAAAAAACGGGTTACAAAGTCATCAAATTTTCCCTAGAATCTCGGGTTTCAATTATATCAAAGTTCTTATCAATATCAATGAATATATTAACGAATATTAGTTGAAAAAGCATGGTAACTCAATCAATGGTAAGAAAATGAGAAAGGCAAGCGAAAAAGTTGAATATTAGCATGAAAAAAGAAAAAAAATGGGATGAGAAAGGTCATTCGCGAACTCGAATCGCCAGCGATTCCATGTTGAACACGACGGAATCGGTCATGACAGTGGTGACATCTTCGAAATCCGAATCGTGGGTATTGGAGAGGTCCGATGAGGAGGAGTAAGTGTTGCGGGCTGGAAATTTGCTTTTTTATCAAATTTCAACTTCGGATGGAAAATTTGTTCGTTCACCTCTCAAAAAGTCGGTGTACTCATCCGATTCGACGTCTTCAGTGCTCAGAATCGTCCATTCCTTCTTCTCCCGCAACTCCTCATCGACCACGTCTCGTTTTATCGGCGACAAGTACTTGACCTCCTTGTTGTTCTCCGCCCAATTCTCCCTCTTGTTCCGTTCGATTTGCTCCAGAATCTTCTGATGTCTTAAAAATGAGCTAACATCAAAATAGCGTCAACGTTCCGATTGTTCGCGCAAAATCGACTCACTTATAGAAATTGCCGCAGAAATAGCTGGGTTTCTCCAACTTTTCTGGATTATACCCACTAGTCTGATAGTTGCACAGTGGCTCGGCAAGCTCTCCCTCCTGGCAAGCCGCGTAGTCGTACTGCCTCATGATATGGTACCCCGTCTTATTCGTCTCCCTGTTCAACTCCCTCGACTTTTCCATCAGAAACACGTACTCGTTCACTGAATTTCCGGAGAACTTGGCTCTGTCGCGAAGGTTGAGCACGAGCTTCCCTTCTGCAGAAACCTCCAGAATCGTTTGAGAGTTGAGCTCTTTGTTTCTGATGAACTGAAGAATAGCATGACCTTTTTAGCAAAAATGAGCTGGTTTTAAAGTTTGGACACTCACATTCCACATTCCCAAGCGAATCTTGTAAATTTCATTGAAACGGAAGCGCGTGACAAGGAGACTTTGAATGATGGAAGCGGACACGTCTCCTGGCGGTTTTACGAGTTCGAACCTGGAATTTAACAATCAAATTATCATTTAATCCCAGGAAAAGTCTAATACTCACCATTTCAACACCAAACTGCACAACTTTCCCTTCTCCTCCATGTTCAACTTCGACGCCATGATCCCGACAATCGCGTTCTCGGTGAGCAGCTCCACGTCATCGTCGCGGAACTCGCCGTCTCTCCAGAACTCGTTCAACTCTCCGGCCAGCCGGTTTATCGGCTCGTCGTTATCGTACGAGACAGTCATCGCCGCATGGAACACACTCTGTGGGCGAATCGGATACGACACCACTGCCAGAGAGTTGATGACACGGATTTTGTCGAGAAGAGTGGTCATCTGGAGGGAAATTGGAATTTTCAGTTGTTTTCCTCGAGTTTTGAAAGTTTTGCTGTGGAAATTGCGTCACAAATCGCCAAAAACTTTATTTTTCCAAAATTTCCCCAAAAACTTGGATTTTCGCGTTTTCCTGAAGTTTTTTTTTTAAAGTTCACACTCCCACATTAAAAACCCAAAATTAACTTCAAATCTGTGGAAAATATTCAAAAACCCACGAGAAAAATTCCAGAAAGCGAAAGACTTCCGTCGACGACTTGCCGTCGTACAGTAAATACTCTGAAATATTGTGATGGTTCGGTTGTTTTTGTTATTGCATTTTTAGTAAAAAAGAAGACTCGACGATGAGAAATTTTTCAGAAAAACAAGAAAAAAAGGGCAACATTTTGAAAATGAAATAGAGTTTCAGGCAAATGCTAAAGTGTGCATTTTGACGTGACGGTGTATGCGTCGAGTGTGCCGGATTTGACGACAATTTTTGAAATTAAATAAGGCTGAAAATTTTCAAAAAAGCTGAAAATTGGGTGTTTTTGAACGATTTTTCCAGGTTTTTGTTGAAAAAATTATTCAAAAATTCAAATTTCATATTTTTCATAAGGTTTTCAGGTTTTCAGGTCGAATTTGTCAACGCAAAGCGTCTTTTTCCGATTTCGTACGTTTTCCTCGTTTTTCTTCTCTTTTTTCAGTGTTCAGAGCCACGGAGCCCTATTTCTATTCCTATTTCCATCTCCTCGTTTTCTCGACAATTCGTCAAGACGGCCGGCTCATCCGCCCTTTTCCTCCCAATCGAAACGGGTAAAACGGGCGTCCCGTTTGGCCAATTACAAAGGCGTGGCGCCTAAAAGCTGTGAAGCGGAAGAAGATGAAGAAAGAGCAAGAAATCGTCTCGCTGACTGCACTCTCACTGCTCTTTTTCTGCTTGGTAACGCCCATTTTTTCGTTGCGAATACGGCTTCTTATCTGCTTATCTTTTCTTGTGATCACGTTCTCCTTCCACGCCAGTTTTCAAATTTGACACGTTTTTCCTTTATTTGAATTGGAAAAGTTTTTTTAATACCGTAATTTTCTAAACTTACCGTTGGTTGCAAGCTCGCTCCACTGAACTTTGCAAAAATTGGCTGCATACGTTCGTTCACCTTGAATACTCAGTCAACCAAGGTACGCAGTCAATTTTCTGCAATTTTTTGCAAACTCGCTCCATTGCACTGAGTCCATTGGAGCGCATTTGCAGTGGAGCGTTTCCCCCTCGTTTTCTCGCTTTTTCCCATTCCTTTTCGTCACAAAATCCGCCTCGGATTGTGAGAAGATTGGCTCGGCTAACGCTCTTGAATAATTCATTCCTCTCAACCTCGGCGAACCTGTTTTATTTTATTTTATTTTTTGTTTTTTGGTTGATTTTTTTGACTAATGCAAGAGCGCTCTACTAAACTTTTTTTTTCGATTTGAAAGTTTAGATTTGAAAAATATTTGAATAAACGTCGAAGCCTCCAGACTTTTACTGAAAACTAATAAAAAACCGTGAGAACTTCTCATTTTCCCATTTCCCACGACCTTCCCGGAAGTAAGTGCGCTCTATGGCAATTCCACATTTCCAGTGAACGCCATGGAACCCCAGGAGCCGCCCGTATTGACACCTCGACGGTACCCAGCCAAATGGGTAATCTACGGCAAAAAACTGCTCCAGGTGCTTTTCTCCGCCGGAATTCTCCTCTTTTCCCACTTTTCCATCAACACAAAACTGCCGATAATGCTCCGAGACGCTGGAATTCCATGGCCAGAATGCGAACGTCTTCAAACATTTCTCCTCATCTACACCATCTCCTGCCCGATTGCCATCCACTTTTCCACTCGATTTTTCGGAAAAATCACCCGGAAAAGCATCATTTTGGCCCTCACCACGATTGTCATTTGCACTCAACTGCTGCTGGGAGCTGTCATGTTGAAGCGCACGATGCACGGATTTGAGGTAGGAAAAATGGCGGAGGAGGATTAGGAAACGGGCGTTGGGATTTAGAAAATTCAATGTTTTCTGTTTTATGTGAAAATGAAAAAAAAATATGGAAAAAACAAGCACATTTCGAAAAATTTTAAATTTCAGTAAAATAAAAAAAAATTACGAAAAAAAATTGTAAAATTATTCAAACTACTTAACTTTTACATTTTTAAAATACATTTCTGCTTTTTAAAATGTAGAAAAAAAAAATTTTTTTGGTTTTTTTCGGAAAATGATGCAAAAATTTCGAAACCTACAGTAACCGAGCTTAAAGGCGCATGCCACTTTTTCGAAAACTTTCAAGGTATTTAATAATTAAAAATCATTGAGTTTCTCCAAATTTTCCTTTTTTCAGCTAATTTTAATTTGAGATAAATTAAATTCGAAATTTAAATTATAAAACTACTTTAAAATGTAGAAAAAATACGAAAAATCGAAAAAATCATATTTTTTCAAAAGAATGATTCCAAAAAATTTTAAGCTACAGTAACCTAATTTAAAGGCACATGCTACTTTTTCGAAGAAAGATTATGGTAATAATTCAAAATTTATCGATTTTTCTCAAAGCGGCCCTTTTCAGTCTATTTTTTCTGTAATTTTTTCAGGTGAATTTCCGTCTCGGAATCGCTCTGAAATCCCTGGTGTTCGTGATCATCACTGCTCTCTCCCTAGCTCCTCAAATGCTCCACGGAATGTATGTCGATGCAATCGCTCCGCAATGCACTGAAAAAGTTACTGCGTACTTTCTGTCGAACATGGGCTGCGCACTCATCCGATTCTTCACCGCCCTTCCAATCATCATAGTTTGCACATTGTTTGTGAGTGAAAATGAAAAAAATGACACTGCAAGTGCGCTCCAATGAGAATCGTTCGATTTCAGGGAAAATCCGAGGATTACGCGGCGTTTTTTACCGCGTTTTTGCCACTTTTATCCATTAATATTATGGCACATGCCCTTGAGGTTTGTGAAAAAGATTTTTAACTAAAAAAATTTTTTTAAAAATTTTCGAAAAAAATTAATTTTTTTTCCAGCAACCTCCAATCCATCCCGACCAATTACCAGTGAGAAATACCGACGAGAGCGATAACTTTTGATTGTCAATAGAGCGAACTTGAGCGAAAAAATAAAGATTTTATTTTGATGCAGAAAATGCGCTCCACATAGAATTCCAAGCTACCGTAACCCTAAAGCAACAATTTCAATGTTTATCGAGCAAAATCTGCTTGAAAATCAAACCAAAAACCAATGAAAATCAACTGATGAATCAGAAAGTGATATGATATGATATCCTCAGCCCGTTTCCAACTGGAAAATGGAAAATAAGGTGTGTGGGAAGCCCCTTGATGGGACTACGGTAGGCATAACGGATTAAAATGTGTGTGCCGTGCCGCCCGTCTTCTCCTTCTCCTTCTTCATCGTCTTCTTCTTCCCGAAGACACCTGCTCTCGATCGACCATCATACGTATCATTTTGTTCTGGTTTCCTTGGGAGGATTACTGTACCCAACAATTACTTCGAACCGTCCGTCTTATTGCCACCTGGCTCCCGCTACAGGTCTTCTTGCTCATTTCGCTTCTTGTTTTTTGAGAGTTCTTCGGCTTCAGCTTCAGCTTCTCGATTTGAAATGTCTTATCACTATCATAATAGTACCAATGAGTTCTTTGACTCAACGAGCTATATGCCACAGGTTCGATTTTTATATATTTTTCAAAATTTTGACCAAGTTTTCAAAAAAAAAAAAAAAAAAAAATTCAATCGATAATCTCAAAAAAATTCAACTTATTTTTAGTGCCACTGATAAATCCCTTGATATCTGGGTTACTGTAGGTGATAACAAAAAGTGATCAACTAGTAAAATGTGTGTTTCATCTAGACAAACAACTTTGTAATTGATCACTTTCTTGTATCCCTAATGGTTATCTAGATATTGAGCGAACAAATCAATAAGAGCTTAAAATCCTGGGTTCGAGTCGAAATTCTACAAATTTTCAATTTTTTCAAAAATTTTATGACTATCAAATTCAGATGCAAATGCATCACGGCTACCAAGACTTCTACACCGCCGATGCCACGTCATCGATGATGACGACAGCGACAACGTCACAACCACCACTACCACTGCCGCAGCCGACGGCAGTAGCTGATGGGACGCTGTTGCAAACGGATCATATGTAAGTGGAAAATTGAGTAATTTGAAAATTCGCTGCGAGACCCAACCGGGGCCAAAACTGAGCTGAGGAAGAAGAAAAACTAGAGCAGAGCAACCATTCGGCGCTCGGCCAAAGACAAAGAATGAGATGGAGGAAACCTTCGCATCCTTATAGGATCCCGACTAGGGATTCACGCGCGGCGCAAAGTGTTTCATTCCATTTCACACGTCTTCTTGTGCAGCTTCTGAATCCCAGGTGCTTCTGGAAGTCGGCGTGCGCGAAAGATTCAATGGGAAACGCGGAGACGCAGAGGGATGACTTACAACAACGCTGATAATTGTACTTGAAGGGTTGCCCCGCTCCACGTAGCGTAGCAATCTACTAATAAATGATACTGATGGCTAATCTAATCTGACAAGAAAAATGAAACTAGACAAACTATTGCTTGTTTTTTTTTAAATTTTCAAATGCTGAAAACATAGGGCGGTTCGAATTCTTGAAAATCGGCAAAAATTAAGTTACACGATGAGAATAAACCTAGTTCTAGCCTGAAAAATTGGCTACACGCTCCAATTTGTACTGAACATTTTTCCTACACGCTTGATTCAAGAAGTGAGCCGACCTGTGGCTGAAAATCGAACTCAAAATTCAAATTTCAAGCAAAACTAAAAAATTCGAAATTTTCTGAAAAAAATAATTATTATGCAGAAATTCAATAAATCTTATTTTCTACATTTTTAAAATAAATCACTGCTAATGAAAAAAAATGGAAAAAAAAACCGTCGGAAAATGGCAATTTTTCCAAAAATGATGCAAAAATTTTGAAAGCTACAGTAATCAAGTTTAAAGGCGCATGACAATTTTTCAAAAACTTTCTTGGGATTTTTCGATAATTTTACATTAGATCAGTTACTTTGCAGAAATGTCTCCCCCTACAGTAATCCATGGCGTCACGAGTCCTGGAACACCGCCACGTCGTCCTCCTCGGCGCCACAATGGAACATGACAGGGATGGATCACACCCATCTGAGCACTGGAACTGGATCTCTCGGAGACCATCTTCAGATTCAGATGACGTCGTCAAGTGGAGCCCATGCCCATGTGGACACCTTCAGTCAGTGTTATATGGACACGAGGGCACCAACGACTTCGCTGATAGTCACCAAGAAGTCAACTTCGTCGGCATTCCCCCAACTTCCGCCGCGGACTCGGACTGTCGCTAAACCATTTCGATGTCATACTTGTGGGAAGGCCTTCTCGCAAGCTGCAAATCTCACAGCTCACAAGAGGATTCATACAGGTGATTTAGCTGGGGGCCTTATGGTATTCGTTTTCAGTTGGGCGGGCTATGCCACGTGGAATGTGAGAGGGTGAGAGCGTGGCGTGGAGACGCAGAGATAGAGAAACTGATGAAACCTAATTTTTTTGAGATGATTGATTTTGATTTCCAGGCGAAAAACCGTTCATGTGCCCCGATTGCCGCCGCCCGTTTTCTCAAAGTTCCTCACTCGTCACACATCGACGGTAAGTGTCCGTTTCCGTCCGTTCCATCCTCCCCCCACCTGTCCAGCCGCTGCTAATCCTAATTTAGGGGCTTCTTCATATCTAGGGGGAAAGGGGGCAATTATAAGGATTCCCCATTGCTCAGCAAACTGCAACAACACACCTGACAAGACCAACAGCAAAACAATATTTCCATTACAGGACCCACACCGGCGAACGTCCCTATCCATGTGCCCAATGCGAAAAAGCCTTCACCGACAGTTCGACACTCACAAAACACCTGAGAACGCACACCGGACACAAGCCATACGTCTGCGCAATCTGCATGATGAAGTTCACTCAAAGCGGCAATTTGCATCGGCACATGAAGACGCACAAGTGAAAATTATTGTGAAAAATTTAAAAAAAAAAAAATTCAAAATTTTCAAAAAATTTACCATTCATTCACGAAAGAAAAAAAGAAGAGTAACCTAGTACAGTGACAAGAGATCATGCATCCGGCGACTTGAGGGTATTGTTCGTCAGCGCCGACATGTCCGACTTCCCACCACCGCCCGTCTCGTCCGCCGCATCTTTATCCTTCTTTTCGCTCGCACCACTGTCCTTCTTCTCGTCCTCATCGCCTCCCTTCCCCTTCTTCCCCTTCTTCCCCTTCTTGCCCTTCTTGCTATCCTTGCTATCACTGTCCTTCTTATCACTATCCTTATCACTCTTGCTCTTGCCACCCTTGCCCTTGCGAACCTTCTTCTTGTACTTGTCAAACACAGACTTGGAACGGTAGCACACAAAGCAGACAATCGTCGAGATGAGGAACACAGCTCCGCAGCACAGCGAGACAACCAAGACAACCTTCCAAACACTCGATACAACCGGACGAAGCGGTCGCAGTGGGTTATAAAAGCAGTGATGGGCTGCATCATTCACATAGATACACACATGCGAGCCGTCAGCAGAACAGTCACTGTTAAATGTGCACTTGGAACCCGAGACTTGAGTCAACTTGTCTCCATTGTCATGGAATTTTCCAGCCACAATCAGCTTTTTTGTTTCCTGCTCGCAAAAAGTGTACGAAAATCCAGTGGGGACGGTGGCCTTCGGATCGCAAGGAAACTCGGTTCGATACAAATACTTGCCCATTGTGATTGACGACGCATTTACGTCGAGGACCACTAAATGAAACAAAACATGAGAATTTAAAAAAAAATTAGGCAAAAGAAAAAAGCAAAACTCACATCCAGGACAGCAATGTCCGTAGCGACAGATGCCGCCCTTCTTCGGACACGTTCCAGAGTTGACATTAGCAGTGGCATCCGGACACACTGGCTCGTTAAACAGCGGCGTCGCCTGGTCAGGACAAGCCCAGGCTCTGTTGGCCAAGTCCTTGCAGCACTGCTTCGGGCCCGGTTCCTTCTTGTCGTCGCACCACGCATTCTTATAATTCTCCTTTGTGGAGCAGTCAAAAAACTTGGTGCAAGGCTTGATGGGAGTTGCCGCGACGCCGACTCGACACGCCTCATTCTTCTTGTAGCAGCACATCTTCGCGTTCGTGTCGCTCGGCCAATACGCCCGACAGTACGGATCATAGTTGGCATTGCCCCGCGAGACGCCAGCACCTCCGCAACTTGCATCGTCCGTGCACCACTGGCTTTGCACATTGAGCACAGACTTGACAGAGTCGTCACCGGGCAGACACGCTTCAACCTTCATGCACACTCCATGGATCACAGTTTTGTTGACAGCGTTGCGGAACGGAGAGTTGGGAACAATGTGGCACACTTCCTCGTCCGAATCACAGTCTTGGTTGTTGTTGCACAGCTTCAGACCAATGTCATTGTCCGCAATCACATGCTTCATCTTTGGCTCTGGTGGTGGGACTGAAGACGGAGTGGTTTTGACGACAATTCAAAAACAGTCTTGTACCACTTACCCTTGTAGCAAAAATGAACCGGCCCTCCATTTGCACTCCGATCAAGTCCAGGATTCTGATCACCCGGGTTGTCAAACGACGGATTGTAAGCTGCATCACAAAACTGTCCATCGGCAATGTTGCAGTCGCTGTTCTTGGTGCACTTCCTCAACGGCGGCGACTGGCCCTTTGTAACCTTGTCCCAGTCAAAGTCAACCGGAACAGTCTCATTCTCAAATGTCTTGTCACGCGTATACGAGTAGGGAACCGCTAAACAGTCAAATGTTAGGAAAGTAGATTCTTCGGTTTCAGGACATTACGGAGACATTTCGCAGCCGAGTTTCATGTTTATCCGGGATTTTTTTCCTGCGAAATGTCTCAGAGCCTAGATACAAACAACTCACGACAAGCGACTCCTTCGGGTCCAGATTCCACATGAGCACGTCTATACCACTTCTTGCCAAAATCCGTTAACTTGATCCCGTCATAACTGTAGAGGTAATCTTTACTTCCTGGACCTGCACTATGCATGACAGTCATTCCAGTCAACGGGCAAAAGTTTTGTATTGTACCTGAAACATGTCCCTTCAAATTCGTCAAATCTCACCTAAAACTTGCCACAGCACGCATAAGTAGGGTCGTTGTTGGCATCCTTCAGGTTACGGTAGCAAATATCACTCGGGCCTGTGCATGGATTTCCATCGCACAGAGTAGTATACGCCTGATCAGAGGGACATACTGAAAGACAATGTTACAAAGTGTTTGTCTGCTTTGCGTTTTTACAGCTTCGCAACGAGTCTCTGACATATATCTCAGCAAAAACGGCAAGAAGTTCGCACTCGAAAAGCACAAGCACAAGCAAAAGCAAAAAAAGCACAAAATGGAACTCAAAAAAGTTAAATGACCTAGGTCACGCAACGAAAAGGTAGAAAAACCACTAAGTAGCGTGAGGGCCGTGAACGAGGAGCGGCCTAGTCCATTTAACTTTTTTTCTCTTGACTCTCGCTAAATAGGGTAAAAGGATATCGAAAAATGGCCAACTACAATTCGATAGTTGACCATTATTGATCTCTTACCGCTACAGACGTATGTGCAAACTTTTAGAAAGCGCTGAACGCAACAGCTTTTCAAGCTATTTCAAGAGAACATACTATACGGTAAGCCTACTGGCGCAGCTGTGGGGGGTGGTGCAGCCGTCGTCACGACCGCTGTTGTTGTATTTGTTCCCGTCGTTGTCACTGGTTCCGTCGTCGTTTCCGCCGTTGTCTGTCCATGTGCGGTAGCGAAGAAGAGTAGAAGGATGAGAAGACTCGTTGAACGGAACGTCATCTTCGCGTGGAAACTGAAAAGCGGAACTGAAAACTTCTTTCCATTCCATTCTGTGCACAACTCACTCAACGATGCTTCGATGGGCGAACCGCAAACGATTGTTGTCGGAAACTTGACGAGAGTTGTTGCCAGTTTCGTCCTTGCAAACTGATCGTTTTCCTCGAATCTCCGGGTTTTATTAGCGACTTTTCCAGGCCAACGGGTCACCGGCTTGCCACGTTTTTATCAGTTTTGATCAGTTCACGTGGAAATTTCGCAAATTTATCTCATTCCAAAACCATTGCTCTATGTCATGTCAACCATCAGCTACTCTCATGACGACCGCCCGTTCGCCAGTGGAGGTAAGTGCGCTCTACCGCCAACCTCATCTCATCGGAGCGCAGTTGCAGTGAAAACGACCACAATCGACTCGTTTTCGACGGTAGAAATTGGGCATTTGGATGATGAAGAAACCAGTGAGACAACTGACAAAACCATGGACAAAACGCAGAGTTCCGAGGAAAAACCGGAAAAATCGCGGAATTGTGGGAAGGTTTCATTGAAAATTAGCTATGAGGTGGGGGAGTGAGTTCAAACGCTTATATCTCAAAAGCCACGAATCTACTGGAAAAGTTGTCAACTACAAAAATGACCGTCACAATTTACTGATCAATTTTGTAGTTAATAACTTTCTTGGAAAAATCATGGTTCTTGAGATATTCATGTAATAACTTCAGCGCCCTCGATTCCTCTCCCTACACTTCAAAACCCTCTCCAACCTGGCTGCCACGTGTTTTTTGATACCTTTAATCTTCGAAACTATCCTGATTTTCACAAACAACGATGAGTATTCCGGCCAGAAAGTAGTAGTCGGACTGCTCAACACAGGGGCGGTACTGACCATTGTCTGCCACGTGGCAATGCTCATGTTCTGGAAAGAGGAGACGATCAAGACGGCCGTCATGTCGTTCTGGGCATCCGTAAGTGTTGTTTTTTTTATTTTTTATTTTGCGAATTTTTCTTTCAGTTTGTCATGGTACTCCTGCTCATCGTATCGGGATTCTACATCTGGACCGGCCATGGTCACTTTTCCCACCAACAAGTCATCGCCCCTCTTCATTATTCTTGCTTTTTTGGTAAATCAAATCGAGAGGTTACTGTAGTTTTCCAATAGTACCATATCCAGGTGCAATTGTCACAATTATCTTCTCGGGTGTCGGAGTCTATGCGGAGTATCAGGCGACTCAATATGGTACTCGAGGTGATTGGATGACAAGATTTTAAATTTCATTTTTCAGCGCTTACATATTGACGATGGAATTTTATTTCAGTATTTTTAAGTTTTTCTGGTTTATTTACATGTTTCATAAATGTTTTTTGTTCAGTTGTCGAGGTCAGCAAGTGCGCTCTATTGAAACACTGACTAAATTTGCTTATAACTCAAGAATGGAAAGAGATAGCAAAAAGTTGTCAACTGCAAAAATGCAGAAAATTTAGCTGGCTATAACTTTGTAGTTGATCACTTTTTGCTATCTCTCATGACTCTTGAATTATGACGGTTTTCCTCTCAAGACCCTTAATTTCCTTGAGAAACGACCGGAAAAGGCGAAATTGCTCTGTTTTTCTCAAATTTTTTTGGTTTTCTCGAGTTTTTCCTCCAAAAAATTGTGTCCCCAGTAAAAACCCCCCCGCTGCTTGCATGTTTTCGCCCACCCCCCTCTCCCCCCTCATTTCCCCTCGAAACTCGTTTCTTCAAGACGTGGGGGGAGGGGGAAACTGCTCGCACACAACGTCTTCTATATAAATCTTTTCAAGTCTTTGGGTGTGTGTGCACAAAAAAAAAGAAGAAAAAAAGGAGAAAAAAGAAGAAGAAGAAGAGGCGTCTCGGGCATTTTTGTGTGAGCTCCGTCGCGAGGAGCGCGGCGCGCGAGTTTTTCGGGGTGAAACGGCGGCGAAAAATAGGGGAAAAAGAAGGAGAAAAAAGGCAGAATAACTCATTCAAAACGAGGTGCTCTTTCGCCTTTCTCTCTCGCTTTTCGTCCATGTTTTTGTGCGAGCCTCACGTCCCCACGGGCGGCTCTCTCTCAGCAAGAAGCCGTCACGCGCCGCTCGCGCGCCCCATCGATTCGTCCCTAGAGCCGAGAAGCGAGCAGAGCAGCAGCAAAAGCAGAAGAAGAAGAAGCAGAAGACCTCTGCACCGCCCATCTCTCCCTCTCTCTTTCTCTCTCTCTTGCGCCCGTTTCACCCATTCCATTCCATTCTCTTTTCCTCTTCTTCTTTTTCTCGCGCCAATCCAATACCCATCGCGGCGGCGCCGCACGTTTCTCAGCTTCATTTGGAATGCATGCACGGGTTCGCCGTCCCCCTGGGATGGAAAAGTTTTGATTAGGTGATTAGGTGATAATCATTATCATCAACTCCCCCTTCTCTTAATCCCGGGGGATATGGGAGCAGTCTGCTAATTAGAAGGGGGCATAGATCAGAAACTGACAATGAGCTAACGAGCTGGAGTTCAAAGATAACCTTTTTTTGCCTTGGGCCTTGGAGCGAATTTGCTTATTTGTAAATTTTAGTTGTCAAAATTTTTCAAAAATTTAAGTGCGCTCCACTGCAGAATTTTTTTCAAAAAAATGTCAAAAAAAAATTTTCGAAATTTTTTTTTCAGAATTTTTCAAAAAATTTCCAAAAAAATCCCAAAATCCACTTGTCAAGTGCGCTCCATGGCAATCGCCACAATTTCCGCTCGAGTGCCCGTCAAAAACGTTGCAATTGAAGCATCTCCTCTCCGGGGTACGGTAGAGCGCACTTGCATCCATCAATTGGAGTTCCTCTTGTCTTTGTGCCCTTAGCCACGCCCATTTCTTCTCATTTTAATATTTTTTCGGATTAAAATTGGTTCTGACCTGAATTTTTTATAGTTTAATATGAAAAGCCCATAAAATTCATGTCCCTTTTGCCCTCCCCTTCGGCCAAAAGGAAATTTGTCTTTTTCCCCATTTTCCCGACCCTCATCGAGTCCAATAATATTTTTTCTTTCCCCTCTCCATATTTTTGCCCAATTCCAATTCTTCCCTAACATTTTTTGCCCATTTTTCGAAAATATTCGCAGCGGGAAGCGCCCGCTTTTTTTTTTGACATTTTTTGACGGATCCCGGTGGATGGAATGCATTTGTTATCCGCGGAAAATCCCATATTTAGGCGAGGATTATTTTATTCGCTTATTTGATGGGAAAAATTCGGGTTTTTTTGAAAATTTCAGCAAAAGACGAGAGTTTTCTGTTTGCGCGTCGGTTTCAGTGCATACTCTGCAAACACAGAAGGTACAGTAATCCAACAAAACCCAAAATTTGGAATTTTTGCTAGAAAAACGAGTCCACCGTAATCCCATAATCAAAACGTGATTTTCTCGAGATATTTTTCGGGTAATTTGCTCCATTTGCTCCATTTTCTCACCACAGCTCTTGAGATCTCCACTGGCCCGACACGCCCCCTTGATTACCTTTGTCTGCGTCTCTCGGAGTATCATACACTCTCGGTTTTTGATTTTCTCACGCATTCTCATTTTCCATTTCCATTTTCATTTCCGACCGACACAATTGGGTTACGGTAATATTCCAGAACAGCTTTCCCCCCTCTCGCTCTCTCGCTCTCCGCTTCCAAGATGGCCGGTTTTCTGATGAAACAAATGGTGGGAAACCAGCTGAACGAGGTGACGGGCGGTCTGGGTCTCAAGAATGATGGGGACGGCGAGAAGACGGAGACGGGCGAGGACCCGGAAGTGGTGGCCGCCCGTTTGGAACAGGAGGAACGGCGTAAGGAGAAGCATCGGAAGATGGAGCAGGAGCGGGAGAAGATGCGTCAGGGAATCCGCGACAAGTATGCCATCAAGAAGAAGGAGGAGGGAGTCGCCATGGATTTTACCGAAGGACGGATTGGAGGTAACGCGGTGGAAGGAGGGGGGGGGGGGGGCGAAATCGGATACTTTTTGGGTAAACAAGATGAATAAGTCACGGGGAAAAAATGGAAAACGAAGAAAAACGAAACAATTCCAGGATCTCGCAAGACTCCGGAAGAGATCGCTGCGGAGATGAACGCCGAAGACGACAGTCTCATCGGACAACTCGGGCTCACGGAGCACGTCGAAAAGGCGAAGACGATGGCGACCGGCGCGTTCGAGACCGTCAAGGGATTCTTGCCGTTCGGAAAATAATCAATTGACGACAAATTCCCGTCTTTTTTCTTTATTTGTCTAATTCAATATTCAAATCACTTATTCATGCCCCTTTTCTGTCTAATAGAATGCCAAATTAGTCGCCGGCCGCACGCGCGAGAAAAATAACACTTTGCTGTATAATTTGTCTGAGATCTCTCTCCACTTCCCTGGAATTTTCAAATTTTCACTTTTAATTTATTTTCTACGTATACGTATTTTCCCTAATTTTCTTCATGGACTCTTGTTGTCTGATTATTAGTTTGAATAAATAAATAAATTTTAGCAAAATTGGAATTAAATTAAATTAAACATTTATTTTTTTAAAAAAGCTTTTGAAACAAAAAGTGATATCATCATGATAAAAAACGGTCAAACCGCTGCAAAAAGAGTGTGTGGAAATGAGAGAGCGCAGAGAACACGAGAAACGCGCCAGCAACGACTTGCTGGCCCAGAAATAAATTATGTTTTATTTCTGGTTTTTGTAACAATTTTTTGTCTTTTTTCACTAATTTTAAAGTGTTTTCCGCATTTTTAATTAATATTTTTATTACAGAAATGGGTCTTCTCGATGAAATTTCCAAATTGACAACTCCCGCGTCAGAATTGCCGGACATTGAGGACGATAATGATGGTAAATTTTAAAAACTTCGAAATTAACTTTTAAGTAGCTTTAAATCGCAATTTTAGGATCATCGGCGCTCAAACTCCCGAAAAACCGTGGAAAAACCATGAGTAACTTTGATTTCGAGCAAGGGAAGTACGCCGGAAGCGCCGTTTCGAGAAAAGAGCTGTTCGGAGATATTTCCGAAATTAGTGGAATTCACGGGAAGGAGAGTGATGATTCCGACGATGGAGAGGATGAGGAAGACGAGGAGGAAGAGGAAGAAGATGATGACGTTGAAGTCGCGGAAGACAGTGAGAATGGTAGTGAAAACGGAGAAGTCGGCGAAGATTCGGGTTCCGATGAAGACATCGACGACGAAGAAGATGCTTCTGAAGATGAATCCGACGCAGAAGACACTGAAGTTCCATCGAAACTGAAAATGACCACTTTATCAATTGCTGATGACTCTGATAAGGCTGATAAGGCGACGAGCGTCCGTCACCAGCGCCAAGTTTGGGATGATCTCATGTATTCGAACATTCGAATGCACGCTCTTCTGAATTCCGTGAACCAAATGCCACGTGGCGAAGCGAGAAAGACATTGTTGAAGGATTCAGATGAGAAAACCCGGGAGTCACTGGGGAAAGTGCTGGAGAACATGGCGAAGCTTCGAATGGCGATGCAGAAGGCGTCGGATGTATTTGGAGGTGTCAAGAACGACGACGACGATGAGGAGATTCCATCAGATGACGATGAAGAGATTCCGAGTGATTCCGATGAGAATATGGACGATGAAGAGGAGGAAGACGACGATGAGACTGAAGACGTCAAAAATTCTGCGGATTCTGAAAGAGGAACGAGTTTGAAGACGTTGGCGAAGAATTTGGAGCGTCAGGATGGAGCGTTGGATAAGTTCCGTGCCAGTACCATTACCAAATGGTACAATCGGACCAAGTTGTTGAACGCAAAGTCGATGAATAACACTGACTTTTCGGTTTTCGAAAAGGGCAGCATTTTGGGACAGATTACCAAGGTAAGATATTTAGAGTTTCCGGTAATTTTCCTAACTTGAAATTCTGAATTTTTAGGTTCTAAACGACGACGAGAAGCTGTTCAAGAAAGTCCGCACCAATCGAACCGGAAACCGTCGCCTCGGCACCGCCTCCGCTGAAACCATCGACAACGAGATCTTCGACGACTCGGACTTCTACCAAGTGCTTCTGAAGCAGATGCTCGAGTCCAGAAGTCAGAATAACTCGCAGGACGGGGCGGACATGACCCGGAGCTACATGGAGTTGCAGAGCATGTTCGGCAACAAGAAGAAGCGGGATGTGAGCCAGCTGTCATCGAAAGATCGCCGTCTGAAGTATGAGCCGATCGCCAAATTGATCAACTTCTATCCATCGAAGCCGTCAGTTGTCACCTGGAGTCATGAGTCCCGCAACGAACTCTTCAAGTCCCTGTTTTCCTAATTTTAGGTGTTGTTTTTTAATTTTTTGTTGATCTTCAATTCTCGTTATTATTATCGTTATTATCACATTTTTGTCTGTTTTTGTTACAATTTCGCTACATTTTTGGATGAAAAAGGAAAAAACAAAAGAAGCAAACAAAAAGCAGCGAATTCGATTCTCAATCGACTATATATATTAGGGAGGCCCGTAAACTTTGGGATTTTGGAGGAAGGGTTTTCGAAGAAGACGAAATGAAATGAATGGAGAGAGCACCGGACGGATTCGGAGGATTCGAAGGATTCAGAAGAGGGAGATGGATTAGAGACGATCACGGAAGACGTAGTTGCACACTTCGCCGTTCATTTTCTTGGTGCAAGTGGGCCAGAAGATGCAGCTGTCGGGATCCGAGTAGCAGATCAGGGCCAGGGCGATGAAGAAGATTCCGGAGCAGATGTGGCATGGTCTGGAAATTGGATTTTGCCGAAAAATTCGGAAAAACTGAGAAAATCGTCTTTTTTTCGGCTTTTTCGCTCGTAATTCAAGTTTTTAAGCAATTTTCCGAGCAAAAATCATAACTTTTAGCAGAACCTTCATGAAAATGAGCCGAAAATCGAAAAATCCTCTGCAAAACTTGGAAAATGGGATTTTCTCCAGATTTTTAACAGAAGTATAGAGAAAAATGAATTATTTCATTATTTTTCCATTAAAATGCTTTTTTCAAAATGAAAAATCAATAATTACCTCCTCTCGAGAAAGAATCCAACGATGTAGAACCACATGAAGAGTGCTTGCTCGACGAGAAACATTGGATGGATCCAGTGTTTCGGTATCAAAAGTACCGGTATCAACCATTGTAGGCAGTACATTTTGAGGCTGCCTAAAGAAAAGAAAATAATTTTTGAAAAAAAACAAGAAATCCTCGGAAAAACCAACAGGAAACGGGAAAAAAGTGCACTTTTTGCCAATTATTTCTGCTTGAAATAAACATTTCGGTGCATTTTAACGTGGCGGTGTTGGCACCACGGACATCAGATCTGACGACAGTTTGACAAATCTGCAGTTTATCAGCTTTTGGTCATGTGTTTTGTGTCCAGATTTTTGTTAGTGAGCTATTACCAGATTCAAACGAAGTGGCGATGTCTGCATTTAGACCGTGTTTAGGTTCCCGCCACGATTTAGATTACGGTAACACTCATTTTGGCTGTGCGAAACAGTTTTATTGAATTTTTCGATGAAAAAACCGTTTTTCTTCGGGTTTTTTCAGTTTTTTTAATGCAAAGAGCTTGAAAAAAGCAATTACATAGATTTAAATTCATTTTCCAGTTTATCTTTACTAATTTCTCTGCTTTTTTGTCCTTTCCTGAAAAAAACGAGTATAACCGACAAAAAAGAAGAGTAATCAATGCAAATAAACTGGAAAATACATATAATTGCTTTTCTCAAAGCTTTTTGCAAAAAAAATCGACAAAATCCGAAGAAAAACGATTTTTTCATCGAAAAATTCAATAAAAATGTTTCACACAGCCAAAATGAGTGTTACCGTAATCTAAATCGTGGCGGGAACCTAAACACGGTCTAAATGCAGACATCGCCACTTCGTTTGAAATTGGTAATAGCGACAGATTTTATTGAAAATGGATAGAATTGCAGATGAAAACTTGCAGAATTGATTTTTGTCAATTTTTTATCGTAAATTTCATTTAAAAATGAAAAAAAAATCAAAGAAAAAAGAAAATCTTGCAGGCGATGCACGAGGCGCTGGAGAACAGATGGGGAAAGGTGCAAGTGGGACCGTTGTTTCCGGATGTTCTCGACGAAGTCCAGCTGGTTGAGTCGCTGGAAAACACCCAGATGCTCATTGTGAGTTGATTTTTTTCGGAAAAAATAAATAGAGCAAAAACTATCAGGGACACACGGGCTGTGTGAACACTCTTCGCTGGAACAAATCCGGCACGACACTGGCATCCGGATCCGATGACCGACACGTGAAACTGTGGCGCGCCGGTGCGGAACGACTCGATTTGGAGACGGAGCACGCGGGAAACGTGTTCGCTGTTGAGTTTCTGCCCGGATCGGAGGATCGACAATTGGTGACGGGCGCCGCGGATCACATGATCTTTTTGTACGATTTGGAGACTCAGCAGAACCAGAGATGGGAATTGGAAGGAAGAATTAAGCGAATTTGTACAGTGGAGCACGTGCCGAGTATGTTTTGGGCGGCATCGGAGAGAGATGGCAAGGTTATGTGAGTATCATGCTTTTTCGAAGATTTATAGGTCAATTCCAGCCAAATCGATACCCGTACTGGCGTTCCTGAAGCAGTGGTCCATGAAGGTCCAACGAATCCGTCAAAGGCCGGCGTAAAATCAGTGGCCATTTCGGAAGCGAAACCTAATTTGGTAAGTGATGCAAGTGCGCTCTAATTGTAAGGAGAAATTAAATTTTAAAGTTTTAATGTTCGTAAGTTTTGTTTTCCAGCTCGCAGTAGGTTTCGAGGAAACTGCTGTTCGTGTGTATGATCGACGACGTTTCGACGAACCGATGATGACGTTCTGTCCGTGTGAGTTGGTGTTTCATGCTGAATTTTTGTGTTGAATTCAATTATTTCTAGTAGACGCCAGTCCGCACACCTACTACTCAACCCACGTGGCATTCAACAAAGCCGGCACCGAAATCGTCGTAAATCAAGGATGCGGCGGCGGTGTCGTCGTCTTCTCACTCGATGCCAACAAGAATCCACGTGTTATGCAGCGATTGAACACTCTACTCGACGAGCCCAATGAACCCATCATCACCATACGACAACTTCCGCATCCACATGCTCGCGAGATTGGATCCAATATGATCCGCGCCAAGCAGTTCTACAGAGTCGTCGATTTCTACGCGGGTCTTATCAACCTGAATGATGATGATCGGGCGTTTCGAAGTGTTTGTTACTCGAATCGAGCCACGTCTCTGCTGCTGAGGAAACAGAAGGGCGACACGTATGCTTGCATTCGTGACAGTGTCAAATCTCTCGAGATTCATCGTGGCAACTCGAAAGCGCTGTTCCGATTGATCAAAAGTTTCGCGTCGTTGGAGCACAAGACTTTGGCGAAGAGGTGCATCGACAAGTTCAAGGAGTGGTATCCTGGAGATGTGTCGATTGCCAGAGTCGAGGGCGAGGTGGAGTTGGTGAGTGTTTGAGCAGGTTACTGTATTTAGTTACCGTAGTCGCGATTTTCCAGCTGGGACCCTCCGAAGATCCCGAATTGCCAGACGTCGAGGGCGTTTTTGATTATCAGCAGCGATTCTTGGGAACGTCAAATCATCAGACTGATATCAAAGAGGCAAACTTTTTCGGCTCCAGAGATCAGTTTATTGGTGGGTTCTTCGCGATTTCAAGTTTTTAAAAAATTGATTGCTCATTTGCTTCCAGTCGCCGGCTCGGATTGCGGTAACATGTACGTTTGGAACCGCGATTCCGAGACATTGATGGGCATCTGGAAGGGCGACAGACACATCCTCAACATCGTCCAACCGCATCCGGACGCCTTCTTGATCGCCTCGTCTGGAATCGACGATGAGATCCGATTGTGGTCGCCGATGCTGGAGAGACCTGAAGAGTTCGTGACGAGAAAGGTGGTGGAACCGTACGATTTCATCGAGCAGAAGGGAGTAATTTACAATAATTCGGCCGGAATGCAGATGCACGTTATGAGAGATCTTGTGAGGGGAAATCCCCGTTGCGCGCAGTCTTAATTTGTAAAAAGAAAAAGAAAACCATATCCCTATACCGAATTCCCATCCCCGCCATCTTGAACCTGTCATTCCACCCCCACCTGTGTATATTTTGTATTCATCTGTCCCTCGTACTGTCCCCCAATCCTTCAAAGTGTTCGCCTAGCATGTCATAATAACCAGCTGGCCTGTGAGTAGTGAGTAGATGCTCTTACGCTAAACTACAAACTTCAAAACTGTTTCTATAAAAATGTATGTTTCTGTCATGCACTGCAAACGGAAGAGAAAACAAGAAAACGGCGATGGAGACTGGTAGAGGAAAGACCCGAAATTTGGCGATTTTGGGGGGGGGGGGAGAAGGAAAAATAACAATTAAATTGGGGAGGAAAAGCACTAGGACCCGCTGCGGAACTCTTTGGGAGGAGATGTTTGAATGAGTAACATGTTAGATTTGAGAAAAGGACTGGGCGGCCTAGCCTACAAACAGGTCGGGAAGTCTCTCCTCAGCTCTCGGCGGCACTGCTTCTCGAGCAAGTCGACGGTTGCCAGGGTGTAGAGCGGTTTGAGTTGTAGATCGACCAGTTTGTATTTGAGCGAGCTCAGTCCGTCTCGACTCCACCGGTTTTTCGTTTGACCCATTATTTTGTATCGGCATCTGGAAAGTGTCAGTTGTCGGGAAATTGAAAATTCGCTCAAAACTCACTTATTAACCGGATTCGTGGCTTCTTTGGAGTGCTTGATCATCTTGTACCTGGCAATCTGTGCCGGATACCTCGATACCTGCAATCCGGCCATCGACGTCCTCGTCGCCAGGTCGTCATCCTCGCCGCCCCATCCCCAGAAGTCGTTGGAGAATCCGTTCATCTTCTGCACGTGCTCCTTCGTCATCGCACTGATGCCGCCGAAGATGGCCGAGTAGGGCAGTTTGTAGTTGAACTTGTCGACTGCCACACTCATGTGACGTGGCTGAATGGGACACGAGTACAGGTTACGGTCGTCTTCGGGCAGCAGGTCGACGTCGTGGAAGATGAAACACTGCCACGGGTACATTCGGGAGGCGATGTCGAAGCCGACGTTCATCAGCTGGAGAAAATCGAAAATGCCTTTTTTCAACTGATTATACACAAATTTTATAGTTAGAGCAACATCCCAAGCCAAACATTGATAACTATTTAATATGTTTATCAATTCAAAAACGCGTCTCGATTTCCCATAAACAAAGCTCACCTTTCCCCGATTGAATGTCTGATTTGCCACCTGTTCAACGACGAAAATCGCGTAATCCAATTGTTGTTTGGCCAACAACGAGTGCAAATTGTGCAACATTATCCTCAAATGCTCCTCTCGATCTCTATATGGTACTACAATAGCGACTCGGTGCCTGGCGACGCAGTCCTTTGGCATTCCGTGTCCACCAGCCATAGTTTCCGGGTACATTCGCTCGAGGGACGCAAAGTCGGGCTCATCAAGGAACACTCGAATCGGACCGACGAGATGCGGAGGTGTCTTGTTGCAGAACGGATGCGTCGTCGAGTTGTCGTGGAGCAGAAGACGTGTTTCTGGAAATTGGAGAAGATGTGTCGGGTTGGGTGCGGAGACGGGAGGAGGGGGAGATGGCAGGGGGCTGATTATGTTTATTTATTTTGCGCCGAGCTCGCGGGATGAAAGGAGAGAAAAGTGGCATTTATTTGGAAATTTGAGAGAATTTTGGAGGGGAGGGGGAATGGAATCGAAATCGAAACATTTCACTTTTTTGTTGAAAGTTGGGGTATTCGGATTTTCGATCGAGTCATCGAGAACTGGTTAAAATTAAAATTTCTAAACAAAAGAATCCATGATTTTTAGAAGCGGCATTGGGAAAATTTTGAAATCTTCCAAATCGAATTTTTTTTTTAATTTTTCAAATTTTTCAAAAAAACTCACCACTCATAAACGTCTCATTGATAGCATTGGCCGACGGTGACGTGGGAAACGTGGTGTTGAGCATCTCGGCAAAGTCATCCTTCGTACTCGCCGTATTCCCCAGTACCGCTTCCATTGCGTCGACGTCGGCGATGAGCATCGACGACGCGTTGGTGAAGTTTTCGTAGTAGGACGGCATCTGCAAGGAAATGAATTTCGCTGCGAGACCCAGAGAACTCAAACTCACTTTATAAATCATGATGTGAACGAGAAAAAGGGCGGCGCAGATGTAGAGAAAGGTCTTGAACCTGGCAGATGCCAAGTGCCGAAGAGCCATCGATCATGAGTGAAATTTCCGGAGCGAAGACTGAAAGAAGTGGAGAGAATTCGAGCGGGTCACGGGGAAATTTAAAGCAAAATGATTCTAAAAAAGCGCGTTCTAAAATCTCGTTCTCGCCTCTCTCTCTGTTCCATTTTCGCTTTTTTTCTTGTTTATCTGGGTCAGCTGTGTGTATAGTTAGACACATCTTACCTACCTTCATGAAGACTTTCTGAAGACGGACGGACGGTAATGGAAGACGTGTGGTTATTAAGTAGATGAGTGTTAAGTAGGCGGGCTGGAATTTGGGGATATTAATTATATACGAACAATAATAATAATAATATAAAAAGAAAAATAGAAAGATGGGCGGCCGGAAATTGAGGATGGTAGCGAGAAAACGTAGAATAATATTTTCGAGAGCTGAGACTGAATCGCGAAACGATAAAAATACAGTTGAGAATAACATGTTTTTTTTTTTAAAAAATTAAAAAAATTTCAGTAAAAATTCAAAATATTTTTTGAAAAATTCAAAAAAAAAATCTAGAATCGCTCAACAGAAAATATGGAAAAAAACCGGAAATAGAAAAAAAATTTCTGATTTTTATCTGAAAAAGTGAAAAAAAAATTGTACAAGTCAGTCGACTCTCAGCCATTCAACCAGGATACAACTATAATAACCATAATAATAACTGAAAATAAATAAAGCAAGGCAAAGAAAAACGTAGTATTCTTCGTTTTCTTTTTTTCGCCTCGTCTCGACAAGAGTGTCTTTTTGTGCGAACCAGCCAGCCAGCCGCTATATTTCTGTCGTCGGTCGGGTTCTGTCAAGAGAGAGAGAGAGAAAGAGAAGGAAAAGAGTGTAAAGTGAGGCGAGTCTCGGCGGCCGAGGGGCCGACTCCTCGGCCACGCCCACTTTCTCTTCCATTTGTGAAGATTTCTATGGAATTTTGGAATTTTTATGCATCAAGAATTGATTGTCTTCATGGAATTTTTGATTTCCTCGTGAATTTCTCAGAATTCATGTTTTGCCGAATTTTCATCAAATTTTCATGAAAAACTAATTTTCTGCGAGTTTTCCTTGCTTCTAAGGCTTCTTTGGTCTCAAATAAGTCCAAATTCAAACGCTGTAAACGGTCCGCTAGCTAATTATCCGATGTTGACCCTATTTACGCTAGATTATAATCTTCAGAAATACGAATTATATTTTCAATTCTATTGTAACTTTTAGACAATTAAAAATAAATTTTTCAACGGAAAAAATCCACGAAAACTGAAGCAAATGAAAAAAAAACATTTTGAAAAATTTCCAAATTAAATCCAAAAATTTTATTTCGCTGCGAGACCTTTTCCAAATTTGGCATGTCCCTTTAAACTCTACAGTATCCTTCTCAATAGTTTCAATTTATTTTTCTTGAATTTCGAAATTTCCTCGGATTCTCCATGTTTTCACTTCATTTTTGTCGTTTAAAAACAAGAATATTGTGAAAAATTGCGAAATCCATCGAAAATTGTTCGAAATAATCGTTTCCCCTTTGAAATTTTTCATATTTCACTTGAAAATCGCAACTTTTCATTTTTCCAGTATTAAGCTGTCAAGAATGCCGAAAAAGTTCGCAAATGAGAACCCGAAAGTGACGGCGGCTCGTGACCGGAAGGCGACGGCCAAGAAGGACGAAGCCGACAAGAAATCGAAGGCCGCCGAGGATGCCAAGTGGGTGGATGATGATAAGTTGGCGAATCGGAAGATGCAGAGAAAGGTGAGGGTTTTAATTTTAAAAAATCTCGGAGTTTAAAGTATTCAAGCTAAATCTTTCAAAAAACGCTCAAAAACTAACGAATTCTGTCAAAAAGCGTTGAATTTTTCAGGAAGACGACGAGAAGAAACGTGAGGAGGCGTTGCGACGAAAAGAGGAGAATAGAAAGTTGGCGGACGAGGAGATGAGTAGTCTTGGAAACAAGAAGCCGGCTGCTGCGAGTGCGCAGAAAGTTACGAGGTGAGCAGACATCGGGAGCGAAGTGAATTTTGAAAATTTGAATTTTGAGGAAAATATCTTTTTCAAATTTATTTTTCCGATGGAATTCTCTCGGAATTGAAAATTTCAGCGGATTTTCAAGAGAAAAATCTTTTTTTTTCTGTATAAGCTTTTCCTCCTCCAACCCATCAATCCCTCTCTTGCAGAGCCCATATCCACATCCGCAAAGAGGACGAGGAGCGTATCATGCGCGAGATGGAGGAGAAGCGGAAGCAAGACGCACAGAAGATTGAGGTGGTCGGCGAGTTGGAGGAGAATATGAACAAGTTGGACATTGAACCCGGAGAAGCACGGAATGTCGACGAGGCTTTGCGGGTGCTGGGCGACGAGAAGGCGACCGACGACGACAAGCATCCGGAGAAGCGCATGAGGGCCGCGTATTTGGTGAGGGGTTTTTGATTTTTGGGGAAAAGGCAAATAATGTTGTGTATTGAACACATAAAGTTCTGGAAAATCTAGAAAATGGAACTATCAAATGTGAGAATTTTCAAAAGCAAAAAAATTCAACAAAAAATATGGATTTCCCCACATTTAAAGACTGAAAACTTCGATTTTTGCGAAAATTCAAAATTGAAAATTGAAAACCAATTCTTGCAGGCCTTCGAGGAAAAACGTCTCGCCGAGCTGAAGATCAAGCACCCAACATTCCGCCTCTCCCAGCTGAAGCAACTGCTCAAGAAGGAATGGCAAAAGTCGCCGGAGAACCCGCTGAACGCTCGTATTCTGGCACTTTCTAAGTGAATAATGCATGATTTTCTCAAATTCCAGTCTGATTGATTCCCGTGAATTATTTGAATTTTTCTTTTCATATGGGTTGTAGTTTTTCGTATTTTTCAGATGAAAATTATTTTTGAATTTAATTTTTGAGAAATTTTTAAAATTTGAAAAAAAAAATGTCAGGATTTGGTTTCCATTGATGCGATCCGATCCGATCCCCTCTCAACACTTTATCACTCTCTTATCACCGCTTAACAGTTGCATATGCTTTCTCTCTCTCTCTTTCTTCCCGTACATCCCCCTCCCCCCTCCTCATCTAATCATCATACCTTTCCATTTTCATCCCGAAGCTTTCCTTCCCGTGTGTGACCCGATTTCGCCTGTTTCGCAGCGCGTATTCACTGATAACTGACCCACTGATATCGGACTTCTTCGCTTTCCTTTCGTTTTCCCATCAGCACCCGTTTCTCAAGAGAAGGAGTTTTCCTTTTTTCTCGAAAGAAATGCTCCGCGTTTCGATTCCCTTATTCCTCCTGATTATTCTCCTCAATTCTATACTTCCCGCTGGTGAGTTTCCTTGATTTGCTAATGCGCTCTACCGAACTAAACTAGAGCAGATTTTTTGAAAGTAATTACCCGTTTTCAAGCCAAATTTCGAATTTTTTTTTTAAATTTCAAAAAATCCCGAAAAAGTTGCACTTTTATCAATTTGTATCAATGTTTCCCAAAAATTCCCAACAACTTTCACTTTTTGACCATGTCCTTAATTTCGATTTCTCTTCCTCTCTATCTCACCTATCCTTCGTCCGGAAAGTTTCATCACCGTATCACAATCAGTGAGTGATAAGGAAGAGAGAGATAGATGAAACCAAACCGATTTTGGATCAACATCAAGGTTCTCAGTAGGGCGCGTTTGCTCATTTGCAAATAATCACAATCAAACTCACCAGAATCCCAACACCTTCATGACCTGGAAGTGACCACTCAACCCTCATGGGCACCAACTGGACGGCTCAATCAGTTCAATGGATTCGCCACTCCACGGCCTTCACTTCTGCCGGAAAACGCACAAATGGGTGAGTTGCAGTGGAGCGCACTTGCTCTCTGGGGATTTGTACATAAATAGCTGTTATATGAGGTCATAACAGCGATAATCGGTAGAGTTGTTAAAAGTCCAAATTGGGGCCATTTGAGGACAGACAAAAAGTTCAAAGAATCAACACGGTACGGATTATGAGTATGACGAATCGCTGTTTTTTTGGTGAATTACGAATTTAAAATTTTTAAACATAATTTTAAATAGATCGTACAAGCAAACAGTCTTCTAGGGATGTTTGCTTTCTCGATTTCAAAAATTTACATTTTTCCTCCAATTTCGCTATAATTCCGCTGACTTTTCGTTGTAAAAATGATTTTCTAAAACTAAAATTAATATTTACAACTGGAAACACGAAAAAACTAACAAAAACCGTCGAAATTGGCCGAAAATTTCGAAAATTGAGGAAAAATTATTCCAAAAATGATTGAAAAAATGAATTGTCGTAAGATTTAATGCCAAGTCCGCAGAGTTTAGAAACCTCAAATTTGACGCAATATTGCATGCAGGGTTCTTTTGTCTTTTTTAATTTTTAATTTTAGTTTCAAATTATTTTAAATATTCAATTAATTAGTTTAAATAAATAAATTGAATAAATTGACTTAATTTAAATTTAAATTTTAAATTCAATTCCATTTTCAGTGTACGCCTCCGTATGGGCGGCCTGGTCTGCGTGGTCGTTCTGCTCGGACTCGAAACGCATTCGTGTCCGCGCGTGCAACACCGTCCGCGGCTTCCGATGCCTCGGTCCAAACCAGGAAACCGAAGACTGCGATCCGGCGACGTCTCCGATTCTCGGAAGACCGCCACGGCCGAACGCAGTGGTTACCGACTATGATACCGTCGATCCTTGGCAAGAGGATCGGTTCGAGGCGCTGAAGCAGTTGTATCCGGATGAGAGTATCGATGAGAAGTTGAATCGGCTGCCGGATCATGAGAGACAACGGATGCGAGCAAATTTGGAGTTGGCTCCGCCCACTCCACTGAGTCACAGTCTTCTGGAGAGACCTGGAAACGGGCAGGATGGAGCTCCGGGAGCAACACCGGAACGATTGTTTGGTGCCAGAGCACTGGGAGCCAAGGCTTTTGCGGTGAAGGCTGCAGAGCAACCGATCAAGTTGGCGGACTTTGAGGATCAGATCTTCTCGGATATCAGTGTTAATGATTTTGTGAAGAATAGTGATAATAATGATAAGAACGAGAAGACACGTGGCCAGGGAACGTTTTCCAAGAATCAGAAGAAGCCGCAGAAGGTGCAGATGGCGAAAGAAGTTGAGAAGCCGCAGAAGCCAATGGACGTGGAGGAAGTCGAGTCGGAGATGGCAAAATTGAAGATGGACGGACCGAAGTTTGCTGATAAGGCGTTCACTGAAGACATCTTCGGCAGTATTGAGGAGTTGATGGGCCCGGGTCCTGCCACGACAAAGAAAACTACAGTACCACCAACTACGACTACAGTAACCACCACAACTACCGTACCTCCAACGACTACCACCACAGCCACAACTACAACCACCCAATCCACAACTACCATGACCACAACCACAACTCGCCGTCCCCCGTCCCGCGTCACTCCACGTCTTCTCACCGTGCCGTCAGAAGACACTGTGGAGCTGGTGACGCCGAGTATGAAGATTCTGAAGTCGGTGAATCCGGGCGTTATCGATTTTTTTGAGGGAGAAGATATGGAGGAGGTGACGACGACTTCCAAGAAGCCGTGTAAGTAGGCCTGGAGGGGGAAAACTTTTAAGCTGTTAATGAAATTTATCTTTTTTTCCAGGGAAAACCGCTATTCACTACGGAGAAGTTATTCCATCGACTACCACTACCCAAGCTCCGCCCACAACGACGCCGTCTGGATTCCCAATTCCAGAAGAGATATCACTGGACACCCTCCACGCCCTCGATTGGATGTTGGCGAATATGACTAAGGCGGCCGAAGAATCGCAGTTGGAAGGGTTGGTGCAGTGGAGCGCATTTGCAACTTTTTGAAAAACTTGTTTTTTTTTTCAGAAATGAACTGCGCCGTCGTCTTGACAGTTCGCCGAACGATCCATCGGCCATCGCTTCCACAAAGACATTTGCCAAACGGCCACGTCATCCGAAGAAGAATCGCGTCAAGACCCATAGGACCAAGATCATTCAGCTCCATTACGGAGATGTTCTGCCGGTGGAAGCGGTGGATCGGAAATTCCCGAAATTCCGAAATCGAAATGCGCATCGTGCGAAGATTTTCGGAATCAAGACGCAAAATGTGCCGGAGAATCAGTTGAAGCGGGAGCAGAAGAAGGAGGAGCTGGTGGATGAGATCAATGATTTGAAGGATCTCATGGAGCAGTTGGATGAAAAGATCGAGTCGAGGAGTGCTCTGATGGAGGAGACGTTCGACGGACTGCTCAGTACGAAACACGAGCACGACTCGCCGTATCGTCATCGTCAAGTCTGATAATACGGAGATAAGAAACTGCGAAGATAAGAAAATGTCGATCTTACCTCAAGGATGTAATCTCTTTCGGATATTTTTAATAATAATTCTTAAAAAAAGAGCTAATAAATGATACAAAAAAAATAAAAAATAATTTCAAGTTTCATCTGAAACGTCAAATTGATAACAGTGATAACAATTATACGAAGGTCGTATTACGAACCAAAAAGTAAAGAGTAAAAAGTAAAAATCAACAAAAAAAAACAGTGAAAAACAATTGAAAAACATGGTAACTAACGCTTCTTGGTCTTCATACGATGGGCGACACGAGCCTTCTGGAACTTGGAGTCTTCCGGTCCGTGACGGGCGGCCTTGACGGATTTGCGGGACACCGACGCCAGGGCAGAAGTGAATCCCTTCTTGGCTCCACCAGCAGCTCCCGGCTTGCCACCAAACTTCTTCTTCTGCACTCCAGCCGCAACCATCGGAATATCTCGCAGCGACGTCTTCGAGCTCGCCTTCTTTTTCTGTTGTTGCTGACCTGGTCTTCCCGGTCGAGAATCGTTTTCCACTACGGCGCGGATCTTTCGATTCTTCGAGTGACGGGCTCGTTTGGCGGCTCTCACGTGGAACGCTGCCTCGTGCTCGATGGCGACGTCTTCTGGTGTCTTCGCCGATTGAGCGGCCTTCTTGGCATCGATCTTCTGTTGACGCTTCTCGTCTCGCTTTCGTTGTTTCTCTGGAAATTGAAAAATGAGCATTTGACTGTATAAAAAAGATTTAAACTACTCACCAACTTGGCTCTCCTTCATCAACCACACTCTCCTCTCTCCGGCTCCCTCTCCCGTCTCCAGCGCCTTCTCGGACTTTGCCATCGACGCTTCTGCGATTCTCAACTCCTTCTCGGCTCGATCCTCCTCGTCAATCTGTTTAATAGTCTCCTCCAACTCATCAATACGTCTTCTATACGCCTCCACGACTTCAGGAGCGACAAGTCTCTGCTTGAGAGTTCTGTCCGCATTGGAGTTGACAATCTCCTTCAGCAGTTTTCTCTCGTCTTCACCGACCAGTGAGATGGATCTTCCCGCTTTGCCAGCACGGGCGGTTCTTCCGACACGATGGATGTACTGTTTGATGCTCTTCGGCATGTTCATATTGATAACAGTCTGCACTCCCTCGATATCGAGACCTCTCGACGCAAGATCTGTTGATACCAGTACATCGATCTCTCCTTTTTTGAACTTGGACAACGATTCGATACGCTGTCCTTGCGTCAAACTCGACTGCATCTGACCCACTTTGATTCCGAGAAGTCCGAGAAGAATCTGCATTCGCTGACAGTCTTTCTTGGTGCGAACGAAGACGATGGTGTTGGTCTGGAAGGTTCTGGTCACCAGAGCGGCAACCATCGCCTCGCGATCAGTTTCGCGACCGGCACGGATACGAATGAACTCCTGACGCAGCTTCATCGCAGTGTCGGTGTTCTCGTTGATGAAAATCTTGACGGGTTTCTTCAACGACATCGAGGCGAGCTCGTCAATCTCTTCGGTCATGGTAGCGGAGAAGAGCAGAGTTTGGCGATTCTCGGCGCAGAGACGGATCAGCTCGTTCATCTGATCACGGAAGGCCTCCTCAAGCATTCTGTCGGCTTCATCAAGGACGAGAACCTAAACAAGATGGTATGTCAAGTGATAGGAATTACTGGATGCTACCTCAATGTTGCTCAAGTTGAAGTTCGGTGAGTTGTGAAGATGATCAATAAGTCTTCCTGGAGTAGCAACGACGACATCTGGTCCGGATCGGAGAGCGGCTTCCTGAGCCTTCAGATCAAGTCCTCCTGAAAGTATGTTAATAAAAAAGAGCAATCGGAAAAAGCACATTCGATTGAAAAAGTGCGCGCCCCATTGTTGTCGACGTCAGGCAGCACTAACATCCAGCTGAGCCAACAAAACGGGCGGTGCCAATGTATCTAGCGCGGAAAAATCCAGAGGACACATATCTTTCCCTCATTTTCAACTATGAACCGACGGGAGAAGCAGCGCCACGAGCTGGCTCTTCTGGTCTCCACCGGAGCCTATCACACGTTTGATCAATGGACGCGTGCGCTGATACCGTTTGCGCAGTGGAACCTGAAGCCGAGTCTTGGGATGGATAACTTCGTCTGGCTCACGGTGATCTCGACGACTTTCACGCTATTGGGAACATTTTTCGTGGCCAGATTAGTGAGTTAGCCGAGTTTAGAACCTTCAATCCCTAGCAAGATTCCCAACTCCAACTTTAACTTCCAGATCGAAGTTTATGGCCTGCGGTCCAGTGCCATGATATCCACAGCCATAGTGATCGCCTACCAATTCTTCGTCTGCCAATTCCAATCCCTCTACGTCTACGTCTTCTTACAATCCCTTCTGATCTTCAACAACATGCAAATGATCATCGATGCTGCCATTCTTAATATGGAGAGCGAAGACGGCGACTACAAGAAGCGAACTCGACTGATAACCCGGATCATGATTCCGATGAGCATCGGATACGCAGCCGGACCGTATTTCGCACTTCAGATGATTTTCTTCGTGACGACATCGCTGGAATTGTCACAGGCACTTTGTGCAGGACTTGCAGCGGTTATCTTGCTCCCAGTCATTTGGAATTTCTTCCCCGACAACCCGAATCCAAGTTTACACATTGAAATCCTCTAAATTCCAAAGTTACCATTTTCCAGATCTCTCCCTAGTCCCAGACGTTTCCGGCTACTGGGAAGTTCTGAAAAGCGACCAAGTCAAGCTGTACGCTCTTCTCCTGATGATGGTCACCGGTCCATACACAGCATACGATTCTCTCGTCCGAAACTCCATGGCTTCCAGTGCTATCCGTGACCCACAGAACATGCACAACCTCTTTCTGCTTCTGGGTCTCACCACGATTTTCGTCAATGCTCTACTTCTACCGAAGCTTCAGAAAGAGATTTCCACTCAGGTGCTGCTCAGCGGTGCATTCTCTATGCTCGCTGGAAGTTATGTCTATCTGGCAGTGTTCCACGATCTCATTCATCTCTTCATCGGAATGCCAGTTCAGGTGAGTGACAAGACATCCAAATATTCATACTTTGGAAGGAAAAATGAAAAATGAAAATCGCTGAAGACCAGCGACCATCTATTGTGATCCGGTCCGTTCCTGGCCGTCCCCCGCCTTGTTTGCCCACTCGCATTCGGTCAATTCCACACTCTTTTGTTGTTATTGTTGCAGGTGGCCGCAGCGACGATCTGCATCGGCGAACTCTCCTCCCAACTCATGGGTGCCATCGGAAAACGCAAGGCAGGCACAGCGGCTTCGGTGCTCCGGATGAGTCAGTTGGCCGCCGCGCTTCTGGTGCCATTCGTTCACGGCACCGTTACAGCGCATCATGACGTCACCTCATTATGCGTGATGAGTGCGGCACTGTCCGTCGCGGCCGTCATGATGATTCGACGATTCGGATCTTCGATGGTGTTCAGTTCCGAGTACTTGCCAGGATTCTCATCAAAGTTCGATTAGGGTTTGTCGGTCGGAATGCATTGAACATAACATACCATTCATCAAATCTATCTAACTATGAAGATATATCTAATAAAACGAGAGAAACAGAGACCTATCCGTTTAGCCACTAAAAGTCTACGCGTGTTTTCCCCCCTTTTCTCTCCTTTCAATTGTTCATCAAACTATCCGCGAGGTACATGCGCTGCGGGGCGCGCACCAGCGAGAAAAGTGCTGTTAATCGGCCAGTGTCCAGTGTGTGGTCGGCAGAGAAGACGCCGAGAGGCCAGCAGTTGGAAGATGAGGAGAAGAAGGAGAGAAAATACAGGTTTCTGGTTTCCACATCGTCTGGACACGGACACGCGGTGTGTGTGTATCCCTCTTCTTCGTTCTCCTTCTATTCATTCCTCCGATCCATACATAACGCGCATACTATGCAAAAATCACAGGAAGCTGGAGGAGGAGGAGGGAAGATAACGACGCCTTCTTTTCGCCGTTTGCTAGCTTTTTCCATTCTAGCCTTGATTTTCGACTTTCTGCCATTTAGATTAGTGTGTTTGTGTTCTATCTTCGCTACAGTTCCAGTGGACTTCACTGTGGAGGAAATGCAGAATTTTTGGGGGCACTTCACACCGTTAAAAAATCGAAATTCGTTCAACTTCCTGGCTTATCAGTTCTGATAATCTCAGTTTCCGACGAAATTATCGAAAATCCAGCTGGGTCAGCATCCGCTTTTGCAACAACAATAGAACTTCATTTACGAACGGTCAGCCCACTTCTTGGCTACTCCGTTCCACCACAAGCCCGTACTAATCATCCCCATTCTCCTGCTTTCTCGTCCCCATAACCAGATTCCTCTTTCCTCGATTCCAACAGGTATTATACGTTCATCCCCAAACCGCGAAGCATAACGACAGTAGAAGCAGCAGCTGTGTGTGGGGGCAAAATCAATGTACATATTCATGAAAAGTCGCCGTCGATTCAGCTTCCTCTCCACCTCCATCCGTCCGTCGTCGTCATCGTCGGCGGCGGCAACAGCGGCATCAGCATATAATGTTCAGTACTAAGCTAGCCGCAGCGATGGCCGGCGGGAAGGAAGGAAGGGAGAATGAGAGAGAATCGGAATGAGAATCCAGATCTGCCCAGGCGACACGACAGCGGGTTTCTTCTCCCTCTTCTTCTTCTTCGCAAGAGGGGAATCCTGCCCTCCTGTATCTATACTGCCAATCGGCAATTTCTTCCCTTTTCTCATCCCCATCCATTCTATCATTCGTTGATCTGTTTCTTATCTTTTCCTTGACAAAGTTCTTACAATAACAGTTTGCATAGGAACCTTCTGCGAATAATTAGTGAGAATCACATTTCTAAAACAATCAATTTCAGTAATTGAAACCCACCCGTCCCAATCAAAAATGTCGTTCGAAAAAAAGCAGAAAGTGATGTTTGTATTGTGCCTAATCTTCGGATTATGGCACTTTGCAACTCAATGGACAACCACTTTGCTCTCGTTCCTTCAGTGGGACACTGAAGAAGTGATGACTATCACCGATTTGGGATACATCCAAGCGTTCGGTTCTCTGTGCAACGCCTTCGGAGCTCTGGCTGCCGGACAACTCGCTGACACACTTGGCGCCCAGACAATGTTCATCGGATCTGTGATTTTCACAGCGATTTACTATTCGGGAATCTCTTTGGCCCGCTCATGGTACTCATTCTTCATTTTGCAAATCTTCCGATTCGGATATCAATTGGATGGAACAGCCGAAATGTATCTGGCAACCACGACGACTGAAAGCGAGAGAACCAGTGCTCTCATGAGATTGACTATTCCACAGGTGATCACGAGAACATTGAAAATATCTTAAAACGTCTGTTTTAATTCCAGGCCGCTGCCATGTTCTTCGGACCAATCGTCGGTTCCAAAGTCGCCGCGTGGACCTCCCTCCGCACTTCCCAGTTCATCGTCGGATTCGTGCTCGCCGGAACTATGCTCCCAGTGCTTCTCTTTATGCTCCCAACAACCCACTCCATCCCACGTCTCGCATCCGCCCGTCTCCGCCCACAAGACTACTGGCACATGATCGCCAAGAACTCGGCTCTCAAGGAGGGTCTTCTAATCCGCGGAATGCTCATCTCTGCGTACGTCTGCTACGAGATGATCTCGCGTAACTTCTTGCTCCGCAACTACATGCACAACACCAATGACAGTGCCTACGTTCTGCTGACCATGTCCGCCTCGCTGCTCTTCATCCAGTTCATCGTCATGCCACTCGTGCAAAGACGGTCCAGCCCGAAGGCTCTTCTTCAGGTGTCCTTGGTGGGACTGTTTGTCAGTTATCTGGCTGCTGCATTCGCGTCTAGCTTCGAACAGATGCTCGTCATCACTGCGATTCAGACTGCCGCCTATGCTGTCGCCTACGCTGAGTCTTCCACTCAAATTACCACGTAAGAATAGTATCTAACTTTCTTGAAAACCATGATATTTGTGATCTTCCAGCGCCGTCGAGCTCACCGACCTCGGAAAAGCCACCGGACTCGCTTCGATGGTTCAATGGATGACCCACTTCATCTTGCCAATCTATGCTTCCCAACTTGTCGAGCATCTCCACTACACATACGCCTTCTACACCTCCGCTGTCCTGTCTGTTGCCCTTTTCGCCTACATCTCCGTCTACGGAAAGTCGACTCCAAACCGTTCCGGAGCCCTGCTCCCTTCGCTCTCCGCCACCAACTACTGATCGATCGAACTACTTGCTCTTTTCCTTAACTTATTCTCCTACTCCCAACGGGCCTTTCTTTGTTTTGTTTTCTTTCTTTCCATTTTTGTCTCTTTTTCTTCCAAAAAATGAAGAAATCTTCTCACGTACCTGCGCAAAGACACACTTCCAGCTGAATGAACGTTGAAAGTTTTCGGAAGACCTGGAACACTTGGATGGCCAGTTCACGCGTCGGCACCAGGACTAGAACTCGGGTGCAGCTGGCTCCCTTCGGTCGGTACAGCATTCTTTCCAGAATCGGCAGCACGAATGCGGCAGTTTTTCCGGTACCAGTGGCGGCGCAAGCGCAAATGTCCTGAAACACGGATAATTGTTATTTATTTGAGATTTTTTTAAAAAGCAACCTTTCCAGTAAGAGCCACAGGGATACACGCCTGTTGGATCGGTGTTGGATCACTGTATCCGGCTCCAGAGCACGCCTTCAGAATCTGTCTACTTAAATTCATCTGCTCGAAGCTGACATTCACATCCAGCTGCTTTCCATCAATGAGCGCCGAGAAGAAGTCGTCGCTGTCGTTTGTTTTCTTGGATCTTCCAGCCTTCCGTTTCTCTCTGACAGTATCTCGAGTCTCCTTGCCTCCCAACTGCTGCACATCGTCCTCCTCGTCCTTATCATCGTTATCATCCTCCACGATCACCTCCTTGCCAGTGTTTTTCAGTTTCCGCATCTCCGCAATTTTCTCGTCGAGCGACGTCGGATTCTGCTTCTTGAGATACTTTGCCAGATCCTCCGTTTCTCTGTCCACGAACACCGAACCAGCTCCATCGAACACGAAATCCTGGGCGAACTCGTCGGCGGCGTTGGCCATCTTCTTCTTCTTTCGCACCGCGACTGCTTCCTGCTCATCAACCTGCTCATCGTCACTCTCATCCACCTCCATCTCCTCGTCGGATTCGACAGTTTTTGGGAACAAATTGACCATTTTCTTCAGATAGCTTGGCCTAAAAATGAACGATTATGCTAAAAAGAGAAAGTGAAAAGAAAAGGAAAAATACGCCAGGTACAAGCTGAATTTCCAAAGAGAAATCAGTAAATTTCGACACGAGGGAATCCAAAAGAACGAGAAAAAACGTTTTTGAGAAAATATTGCATAGAAAAAGAGAGAGTAAAACGAGGAACGTATATTTCGAACAGCTTAAACGGGGAAAAATCGCGAAAATTATGATTAGCAGAAATTGAAAGCTAGCAAGATTAATTGACAAAGAGATACTATTTATAAAGCTGGCACACTGGGCAGCCGAGTTATTCAGTGGAGACCGTTGGATATGAGATCGGACTGAACTGGGCGAGATGAGCATTTTGAGCCTTTGTTTGGTTTCTCAGACGTTTCAGACGAGGTCCAAGTACGTGATCTGCAAAAATCAACTTTTTTTTTTAATTTAAAACTTTAAAACCCGTACCCTGGAGATGTCGAGATATGGACCGGCTCGATCCTTGACCATCACCATTAATGAGATCCTGTCGTTGACGGGAAGCTGTTGATGTCGATGGAACACAATTCTGAAGCGATGCGCCTTGTTAAGACATGGCCACAGATCCGAGACGCCCCAGCCGCATGTTTCACGGCAATTTACGGATATCCTTCCATTGAGACCAGACGTTTTCAGAGAGGACACTTGAACGAAGACTTGGACAACCTGCAAAGAATCTCGAAGTGTTGCGAACCGAGTTATTTTAAAAAAAAAACTCACTTTCTTGTTCAATCCCTGCACTCCATCATAGTGAATCTTACCGCCAATCTGCCAATTTTCTCGGAAATCGGCGGCACTCGAGTTTATGGACACAGTGATCAGCGGATTCGGACGAGTCGTCTCGAAAATCTTCGGAGGCGGGGGAAGTCGGTTGGAAAACTCTTCGATTGGGATCACGTGAGCGAATGGAATCAGCGGAATGGCGAGACTGATACGGCCAGGATCGGATTTGTCGATGAGCATTTTGGGAAAAATGTTGGGCGAGGCAAAGTTGTGACCGAGGTTAGTTGCTGTGGGGGTCGGGAGGGACGGCCAGAGTTGGGGAATTCGCTGTTGTGGTTGCGGTGGAATCTGAAAAAGGTTTTCTGTGATTAGAAGGGATCAGAGCAACAATACTTGATTAGTCTGGTGCATGTGTTGAAGAACAGCTTTAACCGACGGTCCAGCAACGACTCCCGACATGTCTTGTTGAACCAGCTGATGGTTTGGATACCCGTGAGCTGCTCGATACTGTGCAGCGGCTGCCGCTCGAGCCAACTCCTTGCGTTGATTTTGCGGGTGATATGGCACAGAAAACTGTGTTGGATGGGGTTGTGGAACTCTTCTGACAGATGTGAAAACTTCAGGAGATCCTTCGCATTCCATGATCTGTTCGTGGCTCATCTGATGCATCGTCCGGCCGAATAGAGTTTCGTTTGCTTCGGGGGTACATGGAATGGTGAGCAGCGACTTGAACTTTGTCATCTGCTTGCGAATTTGTAAAACGGTCTTATCCAACTTCTCCAGGTTGGCAAGTGTCGTTCTGTGAGCACGCTTCTCGTGAAGAAGTTGGTCGCGGAGCTGTTGATTTTCCTGTTTGAGCGATGTCATTTTATCAGTCATCGTCATCTCCACACGCTTTCTCTCAGCTGCCACCATCATAGTGAGCACTTTCAAGTCCTTGAAATGGAGCGTTCTATCGAATTGACCCATCAGCTTGGTGATCATCCCTATGGCAGCGCGGCGAGCCGGAAACCATGTCCCGACGCGTCTGCTAGCTCTCTTCCGAGCTGGACTTCTGTGTGGAGACGTGGTGGTCACAGTGTTGCTGCGCTTTCTTTTGACGGAGCTATTCGGCTCTTCAGCAACGTCTTCGGATACAGAATTGGCGGGATGAATTATCTCTTCTATTATCTCCTCGTCAGAATCCAAAACAACAATATCATCCGCAAGGGACTCATCCCCCGCACCCGCATGCACTGGAGCAAAGGAAGTCGACGAAACAGCTTCATCCTTCTCCTCTTTTTGATCAAAAGTATTCGGTGTCACAGTCGTTGTCGTCGTCGGCAGCTCGTTTGAATTCTCACTAGTCGAACACCTACCGTTCTCCTTCTCCTCCGACTTGTTCTTTCCTTCGAAAGATTGGTCTCCGAGCAGTTCGGCAATTCTTTCGTCATCCAACGGTTCAATGGATTCACATGGCACTCCAGTCGGCTCATCGTTCAGCACACTTTCATCGTCAATAGAGAGCAAACTTTCTGACATTTTGGCAATTTGACGACTGGAAAAAGTGCACATTTAGAGTTATAAAATATCGTAAATAAAAATAAATAGATAACAAATTCGGTGTCAAACCGGTAAAAAGGTAAAAAAAAACATGAAATCCCCAAACAAAAAAAGTAAAATGAAGCTCATTTATAATTACAACCTAATCATTCTATAATAATCACCGGTGATTTTTAAAAAAAATTTAAGAACCAATCAATCTAGCACATCTTGTCCTGTTTGGCAGAGATTGCAGCTCCAACTCTGGACCACTTGTCGTATCCGGCAGCTTGGTTGAACCATTTGGCGGACTCCACGACCTTATTCAAATCGACTCCAGTCTCGAAGCCGTTTCCATGCAAAAAGTACAACAGATCCTCCGTCGCCAGGTTTCCAGTGGCTCCCTTGGCATATGGGCAGCCTCCTAATCCAGCAATACTTGAATCAGCCGCTCGGATTCCTTTTTCAATGGACACCAGCACATTGGCCAGTGCCTGTCCATAGGTATCGTGGAAGTGAACCGCCAGTTTGTCTGCTGGAACTGCTTTTAGCACGGTGTCCAGCATCTTGATCACGGTTTTCACTGTTCCTACTCCAATTGTGTCTCCCAATGACACTTCGTAGCATCCTGCCTCCATGAGTTTCTCTGCTACTCTAGCTACAACGTCTGGACTGGTTGCTCCGGAATATGGACAACCAACTACGACGGAGACGTAGCCACGGACGCGGATGTTGTTCTGGAGAGCGAGGGAAGTGACTTCGAGAAGTTTCTTGAGAGATTCTTCAACGTCGGCGTTCACATTTTTCTTGGAGAAGGCGTCGGAGGCTGCTCCAAAGACGGCAATTTCATCGACGGCTCCAGTAGCAATCTGAAAAAAAAACTTTCAAATTTGGTTTAAAAAACAACTAACCGCATTCTTGAGCCCTGCCAAATTAGGAACCAAAACCGGGTACGAAACCCCGTCATATCGCTTAATCTGCTGCACAATCTCCTTGTGATCGCCCATCTGCGGCACCCATTTCGGCGAAACGAAACTCGTCGCCTCGACAGTCTCAAATCCACATTCGGACAATCGATTAATCAACTGCACTTTGATATCAGTCGGCACAAACTTTTTCTCTGCCTAAATTCGGCTGAAATGGGTTGGACGGGTGGGACAGCGGATAGGGGTACCTGCAAACCGTCTCTGGCGCCCACTTCGACGACTCGGAAGCGATTTACGGCTGTTGAGTAGTGTCGTGTACTGCAAAATGCTTTCGTGAACATTGGCTGCTGAAAAAAAGAAACATTTTTGAAAAATACAACACAGCGAGCAAATTTGCTAAATTATAGTGGAAGATGGAGTGGGGTGGAAATATAGATTCAATTTTACATTGAAACTGAGAAAAGCACATTTTCGTTTCAAAACAATAAAAATTGCAAAAATAAAACGAGAATATCAATAAAAACCAAGTTCCCAATGAACAATAGGTGTTTCTATAGAAAACAATGTGAAATTCACTGTTTTTCGAGTGGAACGAATTGATTTGAATTTCTACGCTTTAATTACAATTTTCAAGTGAAAACAAACGCATGGTTTTCAATCAGAATTCTAAAAAATTATTGAAAAAAAACTTTGAAAAAATCGAAAAATTCGAGGAAAAAGGAATGTGTGCAAACACCGCGGGACGTTTCGCCTCAAATGTTACGACAAATTGCGGACTTTCCGTTATTTTTTTAATTCTATTTTTTTTCATCATTTCTTCGGAGAAGCTTATAAAAAATATCATATTTAAAAAGAATTTAGATGTTACGAAACATCACAAAATGCCGGCAGATAAATAAATGGTCAACAGCTCTCAAAAGCACCTCGACTTCCTCCACAAAACTGCCGCTTTCCGTGCCATTTCCCTTGAAAACCGACGGTTCTTCGCCAGGTGTAGCAGTGAAACGTGGTCAGGATATAGGAAGGAACTCCAGAACGACAGTGCTACCCAATGGGATCCGTGTGTGCACCGAAAACTCCTACGGGGACTTTGTGACGATCGGAGCTGCAATTGAGTCGGGATGCCGGTTTGAGAATGGATTCCCGTTTGGAGTGTCGAGACTTTTGGAGAAACTTGCGTATAATGTGAGTTTTCTAGCTTGCAAGTAGCTGTTTAACTTGAAAAAAAATATGTAATTTCTCAAAAAAAAAAACACATTTTCAGTCCTCGGAAAACTTTGCGACTCGCGACGACTTCTATGCTGTTCTCATGGAGAATAGTGGAATTGTCGACTGTCAGAGCACTCGAGACACTACAATGTACGCTGCCAGTTGCCATCGGGACGGCGTCGATTCTACAGTTAACGTGCTTTCGGAAACCATCTGGAGACCAGTTATCAGCCCGGATGACCTGCAATCCGCCAAGTTGTCAGTCAGTTATGAGAATGAGGATTTGAAGAAGCGCATTGAGACACTGGAGATCATTTTGGCGGATTGGATTCATCAGGCAGCCTTTCAGCATAATACAATTGGGTATCCAAAGTTCGGAGAGACAGAATCGTTTGACAATATCACTGTGCAGGATGTTTATGGCTACATGAGCAGGGCATATGCTCCGGAAAGAATGGTCGTTGGAGGTGAGAATTTCCTTCTCTAAGCGTTTACATTACACAAATTTCAAAACTTCAGGAGTCGGTGTGGATCACGATGAATTCGTGTCCAGTGTCTCCCGTCACTTTGCCACTGACAAGATTATTTGGAAGACAAGATCATCAGAGCTTCTTCGTGCAAAGATTCCAGAAATCGACTCGTCCCGTGCTCAATACACCGGCGGAGAAGTCAGAATGAATGCCGATTTGAAGCCGCTGACCGTTGGAAAACCATACCCATTGCTGGCTCATGTGGTCGTTGGTCTCGAAGGTGCCAGCTATCGGGATCCAGATTTTGTGCCGCTCTGTGTGCTCCAGTCACTTCTAGGTGGTGGCGGGGCATTCTCCGCCGGCGGACCCGGAAAGGGAATGTACGCGAGGATGTACACCGAAGTGATGAATCAGAATCACTGGCTCTACAGCGCCATCGCCCACAATCACTCGTACGCCGATTCTGGAGTCTTCACCCTGACCGCTTCAGCGCCTCCAGAATACATTCATCACACTTTGATCTTGCTGGTCCATCAACTGCTGAAACTGCAGCAAGGCGTCGGAGGAGAAGAGCTGGCGAGAGCCAGGACGCAGCTGAGAAGTCATCTGATGATGAATCTCGAGGTTCGACCGGTGTTGTTCGAGGACATGGTGCGGCAAGTGTTGGGACATGGAGAGAGGAAGCAGCCGGAGGATTATGCAGAGAGGATCGGTGAGTTTTTTCCTGAAAATGTTATGATTATCAGTGAAATTTCCAGAAAAAGTGACAAATTCGGATATTCTCCGAGTAACAGACCGCCTACTGTCATCCAAGCCGTCGCTGGTCGGCTACGGTGACATTTCCCTGCTCCAAGACTACAATTCCCTCGATCAAGCGGTCGCAAAGCGAGATGTCAAGAGTTTGTTCAAAGATTAAAGATTAAACTGTTTTTTCTAGTTTCTATAATACAATTAGTGATCTTCTTGTTTTTGTTATCAGTTTTCCCCTGTTTTGTACTTGTACACTTTTCCAATAAAGTTTGAATAATTGAATATTTAACAAAAAAATCTCTATTTTCTAGCAATACTCGAAAAAAAAGAACGAAAAAATAAGAATGGTGTAAGAAAAACAAAGCGAAATTCAATTTCAAAGTTTTTAATGACATTGCTGCATTGACAGTCAGAAATAACTTTTATAAATGAAAAAACCTCAAAAACTATTGAGTTTGGTGAGTTGGCGTAGTGATTTTCCAAGATTCAAACGTAGTGGCGATGTCCACAATATGGCGCCCGATGGGTCCCGTTGGGGAATCGGGTACAATAATTTTTTCCGATGGCGCGAAAACATATTTTCGAATAACACACGGTCAAAAATGCCAATTTTTTCTAGTGAGCTAGTGATACTGTAACCGATTCCCCGACGGGTCCCGCTGAGACACCGAATTGCGGATTCGAACTAGTCCGTGTCCAGTGACTTCACCATCCTGGCCGGATTGGATGTTTCGGGGGGAAACGCTGATGAAACGTGGAAGAAGGTAGGCTGAATATCTTTCATCTGACCGTAATTTATCATCTGATTTCAGAAGGATGGTTGGATCGATGGATGGATGGATTGACGACGACAACGACTAAGATAGGCGCTTCTGCTACCATTAGGTTTGTTTGTGTCGCGTATACTGCGAAATTATGGACTCTTACATTTCCTCTTTCCTGGGATTGTGGTCCTTCAGTTGATCCCTGTTGTGGGCCATTTTGCGTGACGATGAGCGGTCGTGCACGTTGTCTCTGGGCTTGTGCCCCTTGCGCATTTTGATTGTTCCAGTTTCTCTGGAAGTTTTGAATTTGGGGATTGTTCCCTTGTCTTTGGATACCTCTATTCTGGGTTCCACTCTGTTGATTTCCATTTTGGAATCTGTTTTGATTTCCGTTTTGGAACCGGTTTTGTTGACCATTGTTTTGCCACTGTTGTTGGTCATATCTCGGACGCCATTGTTGCTGGCTATTTTGCATTTGCATTTGGTTTCTCTGGAAGACTCTTTGTTTAATTTGGTGGGGGCTAGTTTTATTTTCTGATTTCACTTGTTTAGTGCAGATCGAACT
>LR568139.1:0-12121 GCA_900536345.3 Caenorhabditis sp. 39 LS-2015
AAATGACAGGAAAATGGAAAATTAAATGTAAGTGAATTTTACAAAATTGTGTGAAGGAGATGGGTTGAAATTATCGTATCAAAGTGAAACGGAAAAAAAGTAAAAAAAAAATACGGAAAAGGTTGGAAAGGGGACAAAAGCAGAGAGCAAATGACGAGAGGAACGGCAAGGAAAATGGAGGAGAAAGAAAAGAAAATGAGGAGATCACCATGTGAACATTCCCTTGGCCTGCTTCAGGCACTTGCGCATCAACGGTGTCGGTTGCGTTTTCTTCGGCTTGACCTCCTTCTTCTTTGGCACCACTTTCTCCTTTTGCTCAGCCGATTTTTTCTTCTTTGGCGCCTTCGACTCCTCGGAAGTCTTATCAGCCTTTCGCTTTCTCGATTCCTTCTTCTCGGTCTTCACAGTGACCTTCTGAATAGCAGGAGTAACAGTTCCAGCTGTCTTATTTTCCTCGAATTCCAGCTTGGCCAGGACCATCTTCACCGGCACTATCAGGTCCTCTTGCGCCATCAATGGCATCAGGATCTTCGCCACTTTCAATTCTTTCGCTACATTTGATGGCATCCGAATAAAGGCCAAGGCCCTCAGCACTGGAACGATCTAAAAATGGAAAGTTTATATTGTTTCACAATAATTTCCTGAATCTGACTAACCTCATCCTCATTCTCCATTTTCTTAAGAAGGGCAGCCACTTGGGAGGCATTGAACGAAGCCATAGTTGTTGATATATCTAAAAATCGTATTCAATTATCAGAAATTTCAACAAAAAATAAAGAAGAGGGGAAGAGAAGGAAAAGAAGAACCAACCATCCGCTGGGACGGAATACTGTAAGAATGACTACTGTTCTCTGTTCCGATGTGTTGTGGCTGAGCGGGGGCGGAGTCTGGATACGGTAGACGGACAGATGGTACGCGTGCTGGGAAAGGGGCAGGGTGGGACTGTAGGTTGCAAAAATCCGGGGTTTATAAAGTTGTTTTTGATGGAATGGACCGTTATTTGTTCATTGAAATTGGAAATGAAATCGGACAATAATGTAAACGGGGAAACTGAAACAGAAAAATGGACATGGAAACAAATTTGAATGAAAATCCATTATTCTGATAAAACCGGTAGCGCAAAGATAAAAAAAATAGATATAAAAAACTAGCATAAGATTGATTTTTGGAAGAAGATGAAAGTTAAGGAACCGATGTCAAATTACAAACCAGGAGGAAGAGAATGATCACTGGGAAATGGAGGAAGTGGAAAGGATGCACAAAATGCACGATTCTCTGAAACGGGGAAGATCAATTGGCTGCGTACGTACGTCTACAATGGATACTCAGAAAACGAACGTATGTACGCAGCCAAATCACTCCCCTCAAAGAACGACTTATCGATTGCTTGATTGATAGAGAAGTGCCCGTTGGCAATCACCATCTGAACATTGTCTTTGCCTGTTTCAGACACTTCTTCATCAACGGCGTCTGCGACTTCTTCTTCGGCTTCATCTCCTTCGTCTTCTTCATCTTCGGAATCACCGTCTCCTTCGGCTCCTTCGACTCCTCACTCTCCGCCGACTTTCTCTTCTTCGAGCTCTCCGAACTCGACGTCTCCGGCGTCTTTCTCCTCCTCGATTCCTTCTTCTTCTCCTTCTTCTCCATTTCCATCTCCTTGTCCATCTTGACGAGAATCTGATTGACCAGATCCTTGAATTCCTCCCGGACGAGCAGCGGAGTGATTGTTTCCTTGACTTTCAGCATCTGAGCGATGGAAGTTGGAATGGAGAGGAGCGCGATGGATTTGAGGCATGGCAAGATCTAGAATAACATCTTGATATTAAATTTGAATAAGTTTTACCTTTTTTTCTTCCGAAAACTACAAATTTTCCAATAAAAATGAATTTTTACCATTCAGTTACGGCGTGGCAATATAATTGGTTGGTTACATGTCTTTGGCGCATATCTCTACAACGGTTAGAGATATCAAAAAACGGTCAATTACAAAAATACGCAAAATATCAAGAGCTAAAATTTTGTAGTCGACCACTTTTTGATACCTTTCACCGTTATCAAGTTCCATGCTAAAATAAATATTACCTAAACAGAGCCTACTTTTATCCGGACTGTAGCAAAACTTTTTTTCCGTTTTAGAGAATGTTTAAGTTTTGACAAATTTTGAGCGTCTAGTATGTATTCGGTTTTTTCAGATACTCAAGAACTAGTTTCGGGTCGATTTACGGGCGCTGCCTTTGTAAACTATGCACCATGTCAAGTTCTCACTATATATCTTTCTAACGGTATGAAAATAAAAAACGGCCAATTACAAAAATACGCGAAATTTTAAGATCTACAACTTTTTAGCTTGCCATTTTTTGATATCTTTCACCGTTTTAAAAATATACGCCAAAATACATAATCCTCTCGACAGCACAGTGCTCTTTGGCGCAAAGCCGGTGCCTTTTCCACTTCCAAAACTACGAAACTCACCTCTTCCTGATTCTGAATCATTTCCAGAAAATTCATAAGATCACGGACATTGAATGAAGTCATAGTTGAGGAAACTTCGTTGAGCAATCAATACTCTGAAACCATAACAAAAACTGTCTATTTGAAAAAAAAATCATAAAATTCTAAAGTTTCCAACAGTCAAGAGCGTCCAGAAGAAATCCAAAAAACCACGGAAAATAAGAGAAGGAGACAAAGGTAGTCAGAGAGGACACTGTGCAAGTGGAAAGGCACCCACCCCTCCGTCAAAGGACACGAGGGGCCACAGTGGGGTCTGCCAGGGTCGATACGGGCGGTCTCGTTTCTGTTAAAGAAGGGGAAAGAGAGAGGGGGACACTACTCGGCATATTGCTGTTGGGGTGATATATGTATTGAGAAATCCATGTCCAGGTCTCCTGGTTTAGTAGGTTTTTCTAGAGCATTCCTGACCAAATCCTTTTCCATGCCTATCTCTTATTTCTGACCAAACCTAAGTTAAGAAGCCGCTGCTGGAACTCGCTTGACATTGTGAATCCATCCCTGACTTTAAAAAAGTAGAATAAAATGATACACTGATTTGATGGTGGCGAATGAGGATATTGGCAGAGAGTAAAACAGGGAATAAGACGGAAGGTGTGAGAAAATACACAATTTCTGCAGTTTCAGCAATTGAGAAATACAGTACTTTTTATTTCTTCCAGTTAATGATAATTTTCTGCGCATGTTTCATGCATGTTCTTCTTACAATTAGTGCCTTTAGTGGTGTTTTCTTTGGTGCAGCCGCATTTGAAGGTATTAACAATAAAAAACAGATTCGAAAGATGTTCAGGGTTCAGTATGGTGACGGTCTAATAAGGTCCTTTGAAAAACTCATAGAAAAACACGGATATATACATTTTAGTCTTTTATTTATTTTTAAAACAATCATACTGATTACAAATTACAAAATGAAATGACCCATGATGTTGGCAGAAGAAGAGGAAGAAAGTTATTATATGGAAAAACGAAGATTAATTGAAAATCGAAAATTAGAAAACAAGGGTGTGAAAAAATTGAGAAAATGGTAGGGAGGATGATATCCGAAAATGCGAAGAACGGACAGGCTATTTGGAAATGAAACATAAACCGAAGATGAATGGGAATTGAAACGGGGGAAATTCCACAAAAACAGCTGATCAGAAGAAGAAAAGAGAGGATCGGGAAGGAGGGGATGATATCTGAGTAATTGAAATACACTTGTAGGTGAAGAACGAAACAAAATGAAAGGCACTGTGACGGGGAAACTGGCACAGAAACTAGCAAGTGGTGGTACGGGAAGAAAAAGAAATGAATGAAACTGATGACACCGTCAGTGGAGCGCAGCGCATCGGACAGTTCAAAGTACCATGTTTCGACTTATCACTTCTTCCAGATTTGCATTCCTCGAGCTTGTTTCAAGCACTTCTTCAAAAGTGCCGTTTGCTGCGGCTTCTTCGGGGGAGCCGCCTTCTTTGGAGCCACATTTTCCTTTGGCTCCTCCGCTTTTCTCTTCTTGGCCGGAGCCTTGGAGTCCTTTGTGGTTTCCGAGGCCTTCCTTTTTCTCGACTCTTTCTTCTTCTCATCCATCTTGACTCCCAACTTAGCCAACACTACAATTACCGGTCCTTTAAGGTCCTTTTGAGCCAAAAATGGAGTGAGGAGATCCACCATTTTCAGCTCTTTGGCAACATCTTCTGGGATGTTCGCCATTACCAAAGTCCGAATCACGTGGAGTGTCTGGAATATATGGTAATGAAAAAGAGCAGAGAAGTTAAAACAATCTAACCTGGCTGTCATCTTCCAGCTTCTTCAGAAGATCAGAGAAGACGGCAATGACGCTTCCAGCCATTCTTGATCGATAAGTGGATTGAGTCTGCAAACAAATAGCCTGATTTAGGTTGAGAGAATTTATCAAAAACTTTGTAAATCAACGAGAAAACGGAACTGTAAAAAAGAGAGCTAAAAAAACCGACCTTCCGGTGGGACGAGAATACCATAAGAATGACGTCGTCTCCCCTGAATTCCGAGCTGACCTGGTCTTCTTGTAAAAAGGCGGAGTCTGCCTGCGAGATCAACACATCCACACAGTGCCTCATTCCTATTCCTCGCAAATGACACAATTCCGCAGAAGAGGAACCTGACGATGTGACAACTGCTACACATCCAGAACAGTGCATCTCTTTGTCCTCATATGTATGTTACCTACACATTTTATAGCCCGTTAGGGTCCTAGGGATCATCGTTGGGTCCGCCATTCTGGAGAAGAGCAGGGGTTATTCTGGTGGACATCTTGGGTTATTTTTTTAGTACCATGTGGCCATGAAGGTTTGCCTAATTGTAAAGTGACATGGGTTTTGACATATACCTCAATAACGTTGACAGATATCAAAAAACGCTCAACTTCAAAAATACACAAAACTTTTACGGCTACAATAACCTAGTTGATTATTTTTTGATATCAAGCTATGAGCAGTCATAATCCAAAATCCTTCTTGTTTTGGTCCTAATTACTATCCCCTACCTTAAATATTTCTTGTTTTTATTCCCACTCGCCTCTTCCTGTTCCTGGTTGCTCTTCCTGGTTTACTCCTTTTGCGAGGATTTACCTTGCACCCACTTTAACAAAAAACTTGATATCTAAACATGACATCTAACAATAAGGATCACAAGTAAATCATTTTTCCAAACAAGATAATTATGAGTAAGAAGGGTAGCATCAATAGCATCAAGAATGTTGATGCCACCATAAATTCCCCGAAACTCCGCGCTCAATTCTTCGATTCAACGGTTTTGATTGGCGAAATGTTTATTCGTTTTTTTGAGGGACCAACCCGTTTCGAGAGACCAATTTTTGCCTGAAACTTCGAGCTAGAATTTTGTTGATCTACTCTCGAAATTGTATCCTTGGCACTAACTTCACATGCCGACCGACTGCAGCTCGGTGTTGTCCGTCATTGCGCCACGATTCTTCACGGTCGCCCAGCATGTTCGAGGTTCTCCAAAAAGAAACTAACCAAAAAACAAATTCGTTTGTCAAGTTTTATTGGAAATCGATTACTCACCAAGCAAACATAATCTGTTTATTTCCGTTTTGAGAAATCATTAAAAAATGACATTGAATCGGCGATGATAAGAGGAATTGTAACACTTCTGGCTACACGAATAAATGACGACGTTTTCCATTTTCTTCTTTGTTTTTTCCATTCTGATCGTTGTCTCCAAGGCGTCTATTAATTGTATTGCTGGATCCGAAATCCGGTATGACAATGGAACTTCACGAGGGGCATTCACTTCGAGCCACTGTCCATCTTCAAATTATTGCTTGGAGTGAGTTAACTTTATGATCCATTAATGGTGCCACCTATTGCAACATGTATCTCAATAACGACAAGAGGTATCAAAAAATGGGCAACTACAAAAAACGCTAAACTTCAAGTGCTACAATTGTTTAGTTGACTATTTTTTGATCTCTCTTACCGCTATTAAGATGAAATGCATGTTGCATATTTTCTATCCTCTAGTTGTAAGACCCAAATTTGAATTTGCATTTCTATCACCAAAAAGTATAAAAATCTAGAATAATCACTCGCGGCAACAGCTACAACCATTTTGATTACGATTGCGATAAAAATCGGTGTTCGAGTGAAGGATGTACGGACAGGGGAAACGGCATCGAGTGGTGTTGCTGTCAAGGGGACGAGTGCAATAAGGGACTCGAGAGTTTGATCACGACAACTAGGACAGCTTCTATTCAACAGTTGCCCATCGATTTTCTGTGTGTTTATTTGTTTTTTAAACTGATTATGTAGTCGATGGATGGATCCTTGAATTTTTCATTTCAATAAATTTTGGAAAGCTCTATTGAAATTTTACGAAATATTTACTGGTACGCAAATTCAGCCGAATTGAAGTACTGCTAATACTTGCTCGGAAACAAGCTCGGAATCAATTGGACAGATTTTGAAACAGACAATCCCAAAAATGATAGTTTTTAAGAGTCCGATACCTTTGGTATTTCAAAACCTCTGCATATTTTGGGTTGGGTCATGCCTTACGCAATCCTGACGTAGCACTCGGTTACGCCTAACTTGGCAAAACTACCCTGCTTCATGCCTGACTTTGCCTTACAATTAACCATGTCTAATTTTAAAAAAATCGGGACATGTCTGAGCCTTACCTAGGCCTGGAATTTGCAACTAGAGCTGAATGGTGAACAACTTGTCTTGGAACTAGTTCCAACGGTTTCGAAAGGTCTACGAACTGAGGTTATTGAGCAAGCAGTCCCGGAAAATGTCCATTTTTCGGATAGGCGTTTGGGGAAAACGAGGTAAATAATTAAATGTAGGACACTAATAAAGTTTCAGTTTCAGGGAAGACCCTGTGAAAAGAATGAAGTTTCTAAAGATGTCATCAAATAATCATTTTTCGGGTGTTGAAGAGTAGAAAATGTGTGTTCGAGTCAACAAGATAACGTGTTGTTTCATCTTAACAACTGATCATTGTGGAATGGTTCGTCCTGTTCGAAAAGTGGTTAGAAGCCGTGAAGGGCATCAGTGTCGCTGAAAAATGGGTTAGAATTAATTTAAAAGTAAACTGGTTTTTCTTTTTGTTTTTTTAGGCATGAAGACAGACACAAAGAGCAAAGGTAAATTGGCTGCGTACCTTTGTTGCCTGAGTATTCAAGATACTAATAATCATTTTTCGAATGGTTAAAGTAGAGTTTTCAGTTCGAACATGATCTCTCTTTGTGTCTGTGTCTCCGCAAGCGCCTTCACTCTCTCTCTCACTTGCTAGACTATGCGTGTGACAGGACCAGTTTGACGTCGTAGCCTTGATCATTTGAAAACCAATCAATACTACTTCCATCCAGGTTCTGGAAAACAAATTTGAAACAGTTCAGAATCTATTAGGGTTCAGTCACCTAAAAATCTTCCCCAAACCCGAAAAGGAGCAATGCCTGTTTCACAACTAAAAGAGTCGCAAAGAAGGAAAGAAACTCCAACTGATAACACGCACTGATTCATATAAAACCGAGTTTCCAATTGACAATTGATAAGACGAGTTCAGTCAGGCACACACTCAAAAAATGACGAGGTTTTTCGTTTCTTGCGCTGTGTTTTCCGTATTGATCGTTGGCTCGTTAGCTTATATTAACTGCTTTTATGGTGAGTTTTTATAAACTTTCTTTTTGGGTATTCGCCAGAATAAAACCAATATTTGATTTATTGAACTTGTCCCTGAATTGTTTAATGTTGCGAAACAATGTCTTTCGTGACGAGACCCATGTTTAATGTTTCAGGACAAACAACACAATACAGCAATGGTGCTCCTTATGGATCTCTTTCTCAGGTAGTCTGTCCATCTTCCAACTACTGCATGAAGTATGTTCTTATCACCATCTTACCCATAACAATTCTCTTCTCCAGAATCGCCTCCTACAACAGCAACTACAATGCATTCAGTTACGGTTGCGGTGACTATCGGTGTACTAGCCGAGGATGTACCAACAAGGGAAATGGATACAAGGAGTGTTGCTGTAGAGGAGACTACTGTAACTCGGCATTCGGGTTGGGCAATGCCGCCGTTTCATCTGTAATTATTGCTGTTGCGTATTATTTTTATAATTGATTTTTTGATGAAGTTTTTCTTGTACATAAGGTGATGTATTTTGTTTTGTCTTGAAAACAGTACCTCTATAGAGGTGAAATCGTTACTGAAGAGGTGTAGAAAGTGATGGGGGTAGTGCTAAATCGTGAAATTTTGTATACCCCATTATGTCTAATTTCACGGAAAATTACGTTATCTTCAACTTTTTGCAGTTTTTTGTGTAATTTTACGTTACTGTGTATGTAGACCTTTACGATTTAGAACTGCATTTACGTTTTTAACGAACACTCAAAGGAGGTGAGACAGGAGATTTCCAAAAAAAATTTTATTAGCTTAAAATGTAGACACGATATCAGTGATGGGGGCTGTCTTGGTGCGAAATTCTAATTGTCCACCCAATAATTATTGTTTACTCTTTGTTTTTCTGTTTTTCCTCTGATTTTCTTCAAGTTTTCCGGTGAAACATTACAATAATTTCTGTTTTACCTACATTTCAATCAATTACGCTTAAAATCTCCTGTTTCGTTGACTCATAGGTGACAATGTACATACATAGGTATATGCACAATTCACTTGACTTTTTACTGATAAAAAATCGAAATTATTGAGTGTTGATACTCACTGACTACGAAATTTTGTAGTTCGAAAAGTTACGACACCGCGACGTTTTGCAACGAAACTTAAACTTTTAAATGAACCAATATGAAGTTGCGAAACGTTGTGGTTGCATTTGCGTGTGGAACTTGTGTATTTGCGAAACGGTGTGCCAAGTTTCTGCTTCTAGAGTCGTTCTTCTCCCTTTTCAACGTTTATTTATACACCAAGAAACCAAGATGATCGCTACAAAATATGAAAGATTGCCAGCCATCGACCTTTTCGAAAATGACTGACACAACGTTTGTGGTCGCCGACATTGGCCATAAAATCGGGTATCTTTTCAGATGGATTTCACTATAAAAGAAAAAGTTCGAAAGGTGAAACAAGTTTAGGAAAAATGACGAGAACCTTTCTCATTTTCTCATCGGTTTTGGTTGCCAGCGCCTTGGCACTCAATTGTTTTTATGGTAAGTTTTTTGAATTTGAATTCGAAGATGAACTTCTGATCTTGTTTCAGGCGTTACTCAAAAATCCGGAAAGAATCTCGCTGGAACTCTGACTTCCGTTCCGTGTCCTAGCTCTTCTTACTGTATGAAGTGAGTTTTCAGAGGCATGTGTTTTGACATATATCTCGAGAATGGTAAGAGATATCAAAAAACAATCAACTAAAGAATTGTACGCCTTGATATTTTGCGCGTTTTTGTGGTTGACCATTTTTTGATATCTCTTACCGTTTGTAAGATACGCTGCAAAATACATAGAGATAACTAAATTATGACGACCTTAACCCTTAAACCTCATCAAATTAACCCAAAACTTTTCAGAATCACAGCGTACGGCAAATCTTACGACACGTTCAGTTACGGATGCGGTGATTACCGTTGCACACGAACGACGTGTTCCAGCACGAAAAACAGTGTCAAAGAGTGTTGCTGTTCGAAGAATCTCTGCAATTCTGGAATCATCGCTTCGGTTTCTGTAGTTTCGATAGTCTCTTTTGTGTTTTTGATGAATGCTGTGTAAATATTTTTTTTAACCTGAATTTGTTTTATAAAATTTCGAGAAGTCACTGGTCTCGCCACGAACGTTTAAATTAGCATAGCTTCAATTCCAGCTTCATCTTCACCAGTGCGCCTTTTTTACCGTTTTCACCAAAAATCGATTTTTCGAAAATTGAGCGGAACCACCATGAAAATTATCAATTTCAACTGTTTTTATGAACAATTAAATGTATTTTCAAACAAAAAAGGACAAAAACAAGAAAATGAAAAAAAAAAAAACAAGATTTTTGAATCGGAATTTCCGGAAACTCGCAAAACGCCGGAAAAAGGAAAAATCCACAAAAATGCGTTCGAAACATGATTTTTCATTTGATTGAGGGGAAAAATAGTGAAAAAGTGCGAAATTTTTTTGAAAACCCGGGGAAATTGGAAAAAATCGCTTGAAAAACGAAGAAATAGCTGACCGCCTCCTGTAAATATAAAAATGTTGGCCTAGGTTTTGCAAGGTGGCCGAACTTTGGGAAAACTCTTCCCCTTGGGTTTTTCGGCGTGAAATATGGAATGTGCACCTTTAAACTGTCTACATATGATCTCTGCTACACCGACAAATCGCTGCGAGACCATCCGACCATCCGCATCTAAATACTCCAGTTCAAAAAATCAACAAAAAACACACATAAACACACACACACACAATCTACCCGGTCTTTTCCATGATTCATTCGCAGATGCGTAAACTGATACTGATAAGAAAGAGTCTGTCAGCCAGCACAAACTGATAACATCTCCCGCTTTTTCTCTTTTTTTTTGGAAAGTCAAGCCAAAGTGTCGTCTGCCCTCTTGGTCTTTTCGAGAAATGACTAATGCAGTTGTGTTCTTGACATTTCTGTTATCACTGCTATCAATGAAAACTTGTGACGCGGCCATCAATTGTTATTATGGTAGGTAGGGGAGCCATCGGCACCGCGACGTTTCGCAACTTTTCCAGCTTCAAAGCTCGCTAAAAATGCATAAATCAGCGAGCCTAGTTTATATTTAACTTCGAGGTTCTAATTGTGACCAGTGCCCCGACGTTTCGCAACCATATAAAATGGGTCAGTTTCTCAGTACCAAAACTCGCACAATCTAGCAAAGTTTCTATGGTTGCGAAACGTTGGGGTTCTTATTGTAAATGGCACCCCGACGTTTCGCAACTAGGTCAAAAATTGGGCAGTTTTTCAGTTTCAGTATCAAAAATCGCCTGAACTAGCAGTTTGTAGGGTTGCGAAACGTCGGGGTGTAAGTGACTACTGTAAGTGACATTTCGGAAAAAAAACGACATTTCGCAACCACGACGTTTCGAAACTATTTGTAAGCTCCAAAAAAGTTAGAATGCTATAGTTGAAACGAAGCATTTAATAGCAAGTTGCGAAACGTCGCGGTTGCGAAATGTCGTCCCAGCCGAGAAAAAAAGTTCAGGAGTAGATCAAACAGTCGTCGACACGCATGCCGGTGATATCGTCCAGATCTCTTGTCCGAATGACTTTTTCTGTTTCAAGTAAGTGCGCTCTACCGAACTATCTCAATTTTCCCAATTTTTCCAGACAATCAAAAATCGATAAAAAGTCGAAAATCGCCATGTATTCGTTTGGTTGCGGGGTGATGGCCATTTGCTCGGTGAGCCTGCTAATTATTGATTTTTTTCATTTTAAATTCCAGCAACCTACCTGCCTAAACGACGGCGATGGCTACAAAACGTGCTGCTGCACCACGGATTACTGTAACTCTTCAAATTCAAAATTTCTGCTTTTTATGACATTTTTGCTATGGATTTTTAGGCTTTTCAACTTGTCATAAACGCGTTTTACACTACAAAAGTGTTTAGTCGCATTTTCAAAATTTCAAAAACAAACAAAAAATCAATACAAAAATAAATAGTAGGCACGTGCAATAGGCGAAGAGAAATTTGATAAGTTGAATGAATGGACAAAAAAATTTAAAAAAAAAAAGGAGAAAAGTAGGAGAGAACGTTTTGCAATGGGGAATTTTTAAAGCAATTGGGAAGGGAAAGAGAAAATGTGTCAAATAAATAAATAGAAAAATGGGAAGCTGTTAATGGAATGAAAAGTGGAAGGAGCAAGGAAATCGATACTATCAACAAGTAATCACCGAAAAAATGGGGAAAAATGAGTAAGGCGGGACGTGAGAAATGAACGAAAATACATTGAATATACAAACATCGGAAAATCGGAAAACGCGCGTTCTCAATGGAGCGCAGTTCGCTTTTTCTGAACCAGTCTCATTTATTGTAGCCCATGTGGAGCAGCGGATTACCGGAGAGCACCGGGAGAATGATGTCGTCCATGTTGGGGCAGACAAGATTCTTCTCGAGCACCTGACGCAGCTTCGTCTCGATCCATTCACTGACGGTTGACAGGTCGACGGATCGA